>SJXQ01007794.1:1810-48951 GCA_006408695.1 Aepyceros melampus
GCCACCCCCAGCTTCCTCTCAGCTGCTCACCAGGGAGGTGGAGGAGGGTTTGGGCCCACCGTCCTGTCCTTCCAGGACACCCAGCATAGATAACCCCTTGCTTCTCAGGCACCTCCCGTCCCCCCTTACATCCTCTCCAGGAAGCCAGAAAATGGGGCTGGCTGCTGGCAAAGCGGAGACCCTAGAGGGGTCAATTGAAAGAAACTGGGACGACCCCACGGGCCACCTGAGCACCAGGCCAGCCTTGAGCCCCCAGTCCATCATCTCCACTGCAGAGTTCATGGCGTTGTTGAGTCCAGAGGCTGGTTCCCGGAGGCCTGCACCTAGAGGTCCACGCCTCGGGGAGCAGGGGGTGAAGGCCCTCCAGCGGCCACAGCGTCCCCTCTGCCTTCTTCGCCCCCAGAGTCGGACACAGCTCTGTGCACCTTCTTCACCGAAGGGCTCTGCGAGAAAGGTGAGTGGGCAGAGGTGAGGGCGGGCAGGCTCAGCTTGGCCTGGACTGGGGTGCTGGATTTGCACTTGAGAAGGAGAGGTGGGAAGGGGCATGAGTTCATTCCCAGGGCAAAGGGCAAGTGCGTGGGGCCATCAAGGGGGCTACCCCCACCTCCCAGGGATGTCCCTGACTGCATAGCATCCATTAGGGCAAGCACGGCTGCCTGCAAGGGGACAGTCTCTTCTTTCTGCCCAGCTGTAGGTGGGAGTGTTTGTGGATGTCAAGTGTTTGCTCCCAGGAGCCCCCTGAGTTCATAATTCTCCCCTGGCCAGGAGAGGGGTTCCTTCCTGCTCCTCTGAGTTAATCTGGGACCTGTTCAGTGGCCCCCTCCATTCCTGTGTCCTAAGAAAGTTCAGGCTGCAGTCTCAGAAACTTATGTCTCCCCCTCCCCAACGAGGCCCAACCTTGCGCTCTTTCAAACCCCTCTCCCCCAGTGCAGACATTCTGTGAGGGGGGGCTGACATAAATCAGGAGTTCCCATCTTCTGGCTTCTGAACCACTCATGGGCTCTTCCTGTAGAAATCCAGTTGCCCCTAGAAGTCTTGCCTCCAATTTGGGGGTCTCCAGTTCCCCTCTAGAGAGCCAGGTTGAGAAACTCAGAATGAGTTTAGGACCTGCTTTTAGGATCCAAGTGATTCTATTTAGGGGAAGCTGGGAGGCCAGGAGGGGCCCAGGCAGGGGACTGGGAGCCTGTGTGGCCACGTGACTTGTTCACGTGTGGGGCAGCCCTGGACAGTGGGGTGAGGAAGAGGAATGAACTGGTTGGTCACTCCAGGCTTTGAATCCTCAGCTTGGTCCATCCAGTCTCTAGAGCAGGGTTTCACAGAGATACCCTCTTACAAAGAAATAAAGTGTTCTTAGGTCTGGAAGGTCAGAGCCAGGTGAGCCAATGGCCAGAGGTGGAGAGTAAGACCATCAGAAGGAACACTTCCCCAGCACTCCAAAAATGCTACCAGGGAGTTGGCTCAGCACAACACCCGTCCTGTTTAGAAACTGAGGGGTATCCTTCCTGCCGACGGCAAGACCGCCTGCCTGAACGAAGATGACAAAAAACGAAATATAACCTTTCCATTTCCTTCTGAATTGTTACAAGGTTGGCTCTCACGTCACCACGTTAGATCTCCGGAATCAGGAAACATAGCATTTGTATTATTTTTTAAGACATGAGTTCCGCAGGCCCTGAACGAGTTCTTCCTTTGTGCTGGGACTTTGCTGGGTTGGGGGCTGGAGGGACCAGGGTTGGAAACCACATTCCCCTTCACCCCTGCACAGTCAGCCTGGAGATGGGGTATGATGGGTGCTTTGGGAGGTGTCCGCCCTGGGGGGCATTCTTGCGGTTCGGGAAGGGCCAGAGCATCCTGTTGGGCAGAGAGGGCTGGGGGCTGTTAAGCCGTCTCTGGCCTCCAGGTCTAGCCTCTGCCAGGGGAAGGGACGGAAGTACCTCCTGCTAGGGCTGAGCTGGGCCCAGGCTCTGGGTTAGGGTTAGGGTTAGGTGCTCTGGGTCCCCAGGGAAGCTGTGTCCGTTCGGCATGACCGGAGGGGTGGGGGAGGCGGAGAATCCGGTGGTGTGCAAGAGGGGCGACCAGTGCAAGTTCCTGCACTAGTACAACGTTGCCAGGATGCCCGAGGGCCACTTCTCCTTCAAGTCCTGTGGGCGATGCCCCTTCCTGTGCTGCCCCCCGCCCCAAGGGAGGGGAAGGAGGTTTGGGAAGGGCCCCCAAAGGAGGTCTCGAGTGTCCCAGGTGGCAGCCCAGGCCACCCTGCTTCACCAACCCTCTAGAAAAATCGGACCTGTCTTCTGAGCCCTGCTCCACTGCCCTGCCAGGCTCAGGAACATGAAGCCCGTCCTCCCCACCCCCGCCCCGCCCCAGGGAAGGGGAGGGTGGGGCGGGAATCAAAGGCTGAATTGTTACCCTGCCCCGTCCGGCTAATCAC
Source organism: Aepyceros melampus (assembly GCA_006408695.1). Lineage (NCBI taxonomy): Eukaryota > Metazoa > Chordata > Mammalia > Artiodactyla > Bovidae > Aepyceros > Aepyceros melampus. The sequence continues at coordinate 4,239 of SJXQ01007794.1, forward strand.
AGCCAGACGGGCTGTCTGGAAAGGAGGCGGTCTCTGGAGCCCTGAGGAGGGTCGGAGCCAGTGTTTCCCAAACAGCCCACACTTTCACGGTGGGGCTGGACGCACCTGCCCCATCGCGCCTCTTTCAACCGTCTGGCTGTTTTCACTTCCTTCAGAAGAAAGCTTTACATCGCTTCCCTAAACGGAAAACTAGCATCACTGATTGGGGGCTTCCGTCCTAGCTCAGTCAGTAAAGAATCCTCCTGCAGTGCAGGACGCCCAGGTTCGTTTCCTGGGTCGGGAAGATTCCCTGGAGAAGGAAACGGCAACCCATGCCAGTATTCTTGCCTGGGAAATCCCATGGACGATGGGACAGTCCATGGGGCTGCAAAAAGTCAGACCCAACTGAGCAACTAAACTACCGCAGCGTCGCTGATGAGCGGTAGAACGTCACTGAAGGGGCAATCATGAGCTTCAGAAGTTCGGCCCCTGCAGAGACCTTGTGTGGTCAGCTGCAGACCCACGCATCCCCTCCCTCTGACCCCAGTCTTTCTCTTGCCGTCCGAGGGGCCGTGCCCGTGGAAGCCACCGCCTCCTTTAAGAACGGGATCTGTGCATGTGTTTCAGGCCTTAGCTTTCCCGATTAACTTTCACAGTTCAGTGCCTTTCAGAGCTGGAAGAAGCCTTAAGGATTATCTAGTCCAGTGGTTTTCAAACTGTATTTGGAAGAGGGACTCGGAGGGAGGAGGGCCAGCCTCCAGGGACACCTCTGAGCCAGGCGGCTGGGCTTTGAGAGGTCAGCGGGGCTGCGGGCAGCTGTCCCTCATTAGTGTTGATGGGGTGGGGGGAGTCCTGGGTATCCAGGAAGAAGGCGCCCCCCTCAGGGTCAACAAGAGCTTCCCTCGGGCTCAAGTCCTGTTTCCTGCCCCTCCTGGCCAGTGGCAGCAGTTCGTGAGGGCTGCCCGTGTGTGCGTCCCTTGTAGGAAAGGACAGAGTTTATCCAGAGCCTGGCCCCTCCTTGGTCATAAGTTAAAACGACACTTTATTCTTTAGTAAACCTTGCCTGGTTTCCTTCTGGGAGTGGGGGCCGTGCTGGGCATGGATTTGGGAACAGGACCAGGTCCCTGTCTGCGCTGGAGCAATCCCCAGCGTGAGGGCCTGTGTGGACACCAGGGTTGGGATGGTAAGCCAGTTTTTTTCTTTTTTGGCTCTTGGAGTAAATGAGTGAATGTCTCTATTAGATACACTGTGCTTATCAAGGTATAATTATTGGTCTTACTGGAAGGAATGGTTTTACTTAAAAACTATTGTTGGGGGGATGTAGCAGCGGGAAAAGGCCGCTGAAAGGCGCTAGGAAGCGGGGTCCTGGCCCTGCAAGTGGATGAGTGCCCGTCCCAAAGGTACCAGCCGTTGCGGGCTGGCCGGCGGCAGGCGGGGTGCGGGCGCCACCTCCTGGCGGACAGAGGAACGGACAGCCGCACCGGGCGGCGCGGAAAAGGCCGCCTCTGCCCCTGCTCACCCGAGAAGGCGATGGCACCCCACTCCAGTACCCTTGCCTGGAAAATCCCGTGGGCGGAGGAGCCTGGTAGGCTGCAGACCATGGGGTCTCGAAAAGTCGGACACGACTGAGCGACTTCAGTTTCACTTTTCGCTTTCATGCATTGGAGAAGGAAATGGCAACCCACTCCAGGGTTCTTGCCTGGAGAATCCCAGGGATGGGGGAGCCTGGTGAGCTGCCCTCTATAGGGTCACTGTGCCGAGAGGCCACGCGGACAGCTGCAAGCACACAGTGTGAGGAAGCTGGGTGGGAATGGACGCTCCTCTCTGAGCCGCGGTGTCCTCCTTTGCGAAATGAGAGGACTGCGAAAGGGCGGGGGTTGAATTCTGGGGAAGCCATGGCGTTCTTTGGGCTCAGGCGAGACCTTGCTTTGCAGAAGCGCGAGGTGTAGCATAGACCTGTTTGGAAACCAGTGGAATGGACATTGTGGTGTTCCTTTTGGCCCTGGTAAGTCACTTCAGTCGTGTCTGACTCTGTGCGACCCCAGAGACAGCAGCCTACCAGGCTCCCCCGTCTCTCAGATTCCCCAGGCAAGAACACTGGAGTGGGTTGCCATTTCCTTCTCCAATGCATGAAAGTGAAAAGTGAAAGGAAAGTCGACTCTTAGCGACCCCATGGACTGCAGCCTACCAGGCTCCTTCGTTCATGGATTTTCCAGGCAAGAGTACTGGAGTGGGGTGCCATTGCCTTCTCCATCTTTTGGGCCCTGGAAAGCGCTAAGTTGCAGGCTTTTTTTTTTCTTTTTTTAAGTACAGTTGATTTACAATGTTGTGTTAGTTTCAAGGTACAGTAAAGTGATTCATATATATATATATATATATATACACACTTTTTTCAGATCTTTTTCCATTATAAGTTATTAAAAAATATTGAGTACAGTTCCCCATGCTATACAGTAGGTCTCTCTGGGTTATCTATTTCACACACACACATACATACACACATATAAAACAAAAAAACCTGTGAAAAATGCCATTGGTAATTTGATAGGGCTTGTGTTGAATCTGTAGATTGCCTTGGGTGCTGTGTGTTGTGCTGAGTTGCTAAGTCATGTCCACCTCTTTGCAACCCTGTGGACTGTAGCCTGCCAGGCTTCTCTGTTCATGGGATTTTTCAGGCAAGAGTGCTGGAGTGGGTTGCCATTTCCTCCTCCAGGAGATCTTCCTGACCCAGGGATTGAACCTGTGTCTCCTGCATTGGAGGCGGATTCTTTACCACTGAGCCATTGAGGAGATCCCTGCCTTGGGCAGTACAGTCATTCTAACACTACTGATTCCTCCAGTCTAAGCGCACAGTATATCTTTCCATCAGCTTGTATCACTGTTGATGTCTTTCATCAGCATCTTCTAGTTTTTGGAGTACTACAAGTCTTTCGCCTCTTTAGATAGGTTTATTCCTGGGTATTTTATTCTTTTAGATACAGTGGTAAATGGGATTGTTTCCTTAATTTCTCCTTCTGATCTTTCATTGATAACTTGTAGGCTTTTAAGGTGGAGAAGGCAATGGCATCCCACTCCAGTACTCTTACCTGGAAAATCCCATGGATGGAGGAGCCTGGTAGGCTGTGGTCCATGGGGTCGCTAAGTCGGACACGGCTGAGTGACTTCCCTTTCACTTTTCACTTTCATGCATTGGGGAAGGAAATGGCAACCCACTCCAGTGTTCTTGCTGGAGAATCCCAGGGACAGGGGAGCCTGGTTGGCTGTTGTCTATGGGGTCGCACAGAGTCGGACACGACTGAAGCGACTTAACAGCAGCAGCAGGCTTTTAAGGAGGATGAGATTGGATACACTCCCTAGTTCTCTACTTGAATGAGGTGAAAAAAGGGCTGAGTCTTCCCCCTTGGTCCCTTCAGAGCCCCTGGGGCCTTGCGCGGAAGCTAAGCGGGCTTAGACTCCCTCCCCAGACTCCTGGTGGTCTGTGCCAGTAGGGCTGGCTCCTCCTAGGAACCAGGAGTTTTGGTCAGATCCACAAACAGGTTACAGCACAGGTTCCGTGGAAGCACAGGCGTCCCTCTGGGTCCCATTTATTTCATCTCTGGGTCAACTTCGAAGCAGTGCTCTGCTCTTGCAGCATTTCCCCCAGAAAGAGCTATGTAGATTCTGGAAGCCTTATAGGTTTCATCGTAGAGATGAAGCTTTAACCGTGGTACAGGGCTTCCCAGGTGGCGCTAGCTGTAAAGAACCCGCCTGCCAGTGCAGGAGACATAAGCGATGCGGGTTCAATCCCTGGGTCGCGAAGACCCCCTGGAGGAGGGCCTGGCAACCCACTCCAGTATCTTGCCTGGGAAATCCCATGGACAGAGGAGCAACATCTCCATGCAGGGTCAGGGTCTTCCTGGATCTCTAGCTGCTGGCTAGGGGTCTCCTCTTCCCCACCTCTCCTCGCTCCTTCTCCCAAGTAGCCGCTGAATACCTTCAGTTCCAGTCCCTCCTTCTGAACATCTGGCCCTGCCCCACCTCCTCCAGATGAGTGTATTCATACCCAAGGCCCACTGAGCCAATTCGCATGGGATCCGCCTTTCTTAGCTTGCAGGAGGGAGGAGAAATTTCTTGCTGTTCTCAAAAAAGTGCTGACCCCCAGAAGGCAGGCAAGTGGCCTATATGCAAGGGGCAGGGGCGGTCTTGTTCCAGGAGGGTGGATGTCACCTCGAAGACGTGCCTGCTTGTGCACAAAGAATGCTGGGATTTTAGGGGACTGCAACAACAAAGAACGTCCGTTCCTCCACGTGAAGCCGGCCTTCAAGACCCAGGACTGTCCGTGCTACGACTGAGGTTTCTGCAAGCACGGTGAGGCCCTGACGGAAAGGGGGCTCCAGGGGATGTGAGGGTGTCTCCCGGCAGGGGAGGGATGCGCCTTCCTGAGGCGGCCTATGGGCTCTGCCCCCGCCTTCCCTTGCTAAAGAAGATCTGTCTGGTCATTTTCTCTTTGCCCAGCAGGTCCACTGTGTAAGTACTGACATGTCTGCAGGACAAAGTATACTAATTACTTAGCTGGCTTCTGTCTGGAAGGACCCAGATGCCAATTTGCACGGTAAGTGTGAGAGACCAACCCGACCCCCCACACACACACCCTGTGCTGGGCCCACTCTGGCTTCTAGAGCCTTCCGTACCTTCACTCGCCCGAGGTGGGGAGTGAAGCGTCTGGCCAGCATCCACTCCTGAGGTTCTCGGGGTGGGGCTCCCCTGCGCCCACCTCTCCTTGGTCCTGCTGGCTGCGCTGAACTCTAACCCATCCTGTTAGTGCTTATTCAGGCCCTTCCCTGTGGGGTTCTGAGAACACGCAATCAGGGCAGCAGGCTGGTGCAGGGGGTGTTAGTGAGCCGGCGGTGGGAAGGGGGGCTTTAGAGCCAGGCTGTGATTGTCTGTCTCGCCATGCCTCCTTCAGTCCCAAGATGAATGTTTCATTCAACCCAAGTTACCTGAAGGTGAGTGCAGGCAGGCAGGGGGCGGCGCACTCACTCCTTCCCAGCATGCGACTCCCTGGGGAACCCCGACTCCCCAGCGCTGCACTGTTCCCACACGCTCTCATTATCACACCATTTGCTCTGAGTGCCCATCCCGGGAAAGGGGCTTATACGGGGTCCTTCCTCCCAGACCCCCTCGCACGTCTGTCATCTCTGCTTTCGGCAGAGCCTCTCAGCCCCTGAGCCCCTCTCCGTCTTTGGCTGGATTAACACACGTGTGGGTTTTAATGAAGGAACCTGCGGCCAACTGAGGCTTTGTGGTCTAGAGCTGTTCTGCGTCAGGGCCACCCTGCTTGTGGCTGGTCCCCGTGGGAACAGATGCTGCTCCCACTGATAACAAGCCATGATAATGAGGGCCTCCAACCTGGGTCACGAGTCTGAGCAAACTCCGGGAGACTGTAAGGACAGAGAGACCTGGAGCGCTGCAGTCCATGGGCTCGCGGAGTTGGACACAACTGAGTGACTGAACGATAATCCCCAGTCGGCAAAGTACAGCCTGCGGGGTGAATAGAGCCCTCTGTCTATTTCTGTACAGCCTGGAACCTAAGGGTAACTTTTTTTTAAAAAAAAGATTGTGAAGAAAAAAGAAGAAAAACCCAGTGTAGTATTTTTTGACACATGGACATGAAAATTCCAACGCTTATAAATAGTTCCACTGGAACAGGGCCAAGCTCATCATTTACATTTCCTGTCTCTGACTGTGCTTGCGCTTACAATGGCACGATGGCAGAGTTGAGTAGCTGCAACACAGACCAGATGGCCTGCAAAGCCAAAAATATTTACTGTTTGGGTTTCTATAGAAAATGCTTGCCTGGTCCCTGGTGGGGGTGGCTGGATGCTGGTTAAGTTTGACAGAGGCCAAATGGGGAGCATGGGTGCTGGGGGGAGCTACTGAACACTTAAGTAGGGATTCTGTATCCAGTGCTACCCCTTGTGGCTCAGTGGTAAATAATCTGCCTGCCAGTGCAGGAGAAACAGGAGACGCGGGTTCGATCCCTGGGCTGGGAAGATCCCTTGGAGAAGAAAATAGCAACCCACTGCACTATTCTTGCCTGGGAAATCCCATGGACAGAGGAGCCCGCCGCCTGGCGGGGCCACAGCCCCTGGTGTCCGAAAGAATTGGACACCACTGAGCTTGAGGCTTCCCTCCTGAGCACTAGGCTGGAGTGGCACTGGCAGGGGAGGAGGGCGACCCCTGCTGGTCCCCGGTGGGACAGTTGATGGCAGGAGGGACGTGATCTTTTTTCTTCACAATCTTTAAAAAAAAAAGTTACCCTTAGGTTCCAGGCTGTACAGAAACAGAGAGAGGACGTGCACTGGGGAATTCACAAGCCCATTTCTAACTTCCATCCAAAGGGATGCTTTCGGCAATTAAGCTGTAAAACAAGGCCATTCATGGCCTGAACACCTGGCCAGGCCCTCTGGCTCTCTGTGTAAAGCCTCCTTGTCTCTACACAGGGGGTGTCTGCAGTGTTTCCTCCTGGCTTCACTTTATCTGCAGCTTGTCAAGCAGCCCCTGGGTTCTGTACTTCCTCCTGTCTGGGAACCCTGCGAGCCCCGCTCCCTGATAAGAGTGCCTGCCTCCTCATCCTCAGAGGAGGCCCCATGAGCCAGGGCCTGCCCACTGCCTGGGGCTCAGGTGCTGGAGCAGGGCCTGTGCTACAGGGTGAGTGATGACAGAGCTGGGCTGTTGCCCGGACTGAGGACCAGGGGAGGGGTGATTAGCAGCGGGTTAAGAAGCCAGACTCAGGTTTTGGTGAATTAAGAGAGAATGGGGCAATTTGGCTGGTAAACCAAATGTTCCAATTGTAAGGGCTCAAACTTACTATATTTGCTCCCCCTGCCAGACTGTTTCTTTCTTTAAAAGGCTAACAAGTTAAACATCTTTCAGGCCCTGTTTTGCTGCCCAGTGATCCCTTGAGTTATTTATACATAATGGTATTAAGATGTGGTGGGGGAGGGGACAGCGTGGTAAGGAAGGGAATGTCACCCATCTTGCATTTTTTAAAGAATTCATTTTATTTTTGGCTGTGCTGGGTCTCCAATTGCGGCGAGTGGGGGCTCCTCTCTAGCTGCGGAGCTCGGCCTTCCTGTCGCAGCGGCTCCTCTGGCTGCGGAGCTCAGCCTTCTCGTCATGGCAGCTCCTTGGCTGCAGAGCTCGGGCTCCAGGCCCGGGGGCTCCTCTGGCTGCGGACCTCGGCCTTCTCATCGCGGGGGCTCCTTGGCTGTGGAGCTCAGGCTCCAGGCCCGCGGGCTCAGTAGTTTCCCACACAGGCCTAATTGCCCCATGGCTGTGGGGTCTTCCTGGATCCGGGATTGAACCTGTGTCCCCTGCATTGGCAGGCGGATTCTCAACCACTGGACCACCAGGGAAGCCCACACCTTGCCTTTCTTGGTTGCTATCTTTGGTTCATCAGGAAGAAAACCATCATGTTTCACACCTTCAAGAGACAGACTCTAAATTATCCTCTGCGTTGTTTTTTACAAGACAGCAGTAGTGCCGGGATGAGAGGTGAGGGGGCATGGGTCTCGCCCTCCTCACACGATGGCTGTCCTCCTCTTTACGCGTCCAGCCCTGTTCTCTGGGTTAGCGATGCTGGGCATGGATCTCAAGGCCTTTCTCAGGCCAAACACAAACTTCATTTAAGAGTAGAAGCCAGGTTCCTCAGTAAGCCAGCTAACGGTCTCCTATGGTGCCCGAGACAATTCGGCATTTTTTTTCTCTTGGGATGTGAATTTACAAAAAGTCACATGGTTAACTTTTTCTCTTTTAGTGTTGAAAAATGAGCTGTTATGCCGGTAAGAATCAACTGGTAGGAGTCATTAAAGAAAAAGACCCCACGTTGGTCTAGGGAACTGGAGGACCTTCTGTAGTGGAGACGCCAGAAGGCCGTGCTGAGCCCTGTCCTCAGCAAGGCTGCTGCCCCCTAACCAGCACAGAAGAGGCCAAAGCAGCCTGCTTCCCGCTTCCTCTTCTCCTGTAAGTGAGTGAGCTGCTGAAGACATGGCAGGAGTGGGGCTCACTGTCCGTGGCAGCAACGAGTTGCTCATAGAACGGTGGAGCGCAATGCCTGCACAGCTAGCTTGAGGGTGTGGCTCATACCTGAGTGCAGCCTGCTTGGCTCCCCATGGCCGCACACAGGCTGCTCCCGGGCACGTCCGCTGCACGCGGCCTGAGCTGCTGCTGTAAACTGGCGATTAAATCAAGTTTCCTTTGCACAGCAGCTGCTTCCCTGGACGGCTTCCTTAAATTCAGGATTTGATCCTGTGCTCATCTTACGTGAGGGATCACAGGGGCAGGGACGGGAGATGGCGGTACCAATGAGGCTTGCCCCAGGAAGTGAGGAAATGACGTGGGGCAGCGAGTGCCGTGTGATCTATGTCATCGTCTAAGTCAGCCCCTGGGCAGCCTAACCCATGGGGCGAGGGGCGGGGAGGCCAGGCTGGGCCGCTGGAGGAAGAGAAGAGGGATGGTGTGGAGGGCCAAGGCCCGCCGATCTTGCAGACACAGGCAGCGGCCTCCTCCCGCTTGGTGGGAGGGGAGAGGGCGGGGGGCAAGGTCGTCCAAGAGCACACTGGCCCAGCAGACAGCTCCTCCCTGGGCGGGTGACACATGGCACACAGCCAGACCACCAGCCTTCTCAAGCCTGCACCCTCTCTCTGGGGGAGTGTGGCAGCAGCTTTGGCCTCCGTGGGTGGTCGTGAGCGGGCGGCAGATGAAGAACGGTGCACGGGGCTTGGCTGACGAAAGCAAGCGCCCGGGTGGTAGCTGGAGTTTGGCTGGATGGAGGTAGGGCCTCTTGCTGGATTCCAGTTCAGGATGTGGACGCAGGATGAGGCCACAGGAGGTGTCAGCAAAGGTGGTGGTGTTTCATTCCTACTATGTTGAGACTTCTCATCTCACCCCATCTCTGCAGAGGAGGTTTCACAGTCCCTGTTTTACAGCCTGGAACAAGGAGGCTCCAGTTAAGTTAGATCACTTGTCCAAGGACAGACGTGCTACTTGTCTCACAGGTGAGTGTCCAGCAGAGGCATGTAACCAGAACAGAGGAGTATTTTTTAGGAACATTTTTGTTATGGAGAGTGGTAGTAGTAACATGTAGGAGCAACACTGTGTTGGGGGAGAAGCAGGTATTAAAAGTAACTTAGGGTTACCAGGTAAAGGTAAGGTAAGGAAGTTACCAGTAAGTTACAGGTAGGTGACCAGGTAAACCAAGTAACTTAGGTAAACCAGGAAAGGAAGGCGTGATAAAATAGTGACAGCAGATAGGGCCTCCCATAACATAAAACACTCCACTTATGATACAACAAAATGATTTTATTCACAATAGCTGAAATTTTTATATATATATAAAAACATATTTTCTCCATCTCAAGCGGGCAGCAGGGACACTCGCCGTTTCCCCGGCCACACGGGTTACAGCAGGGTGGTCAGGTGCTGTGGGACACGGGCGGGTCATGGGACCTGCCCTGGAGTCCAGGACGGGGGAGCCTGGGTCAGTGGCTTCAGCTGTGGATGCTTCCAGATCCTGGTGACGGGACCTGCCCTGGAGTCCAGGTCAGGGGAGCCTGGGCGTCACTGTGGCCTCAGCTGCAGCGGGGGAGGGGAGGTGGGTTCTCTGGCTGTGTTTCCTGGCACGTGGCTGGAAGCCGTGGTGGGGATTCATGCAGCCGCTCTGGAAGTGGAATTTAAGCGCTGCGGCTCACCCCGGGAAGCTCCCACGAATGCACTGGTTTCTTTACGGTAATGAGGAAAACGATCTCGACAGGTACCAAGTTCAGAAAGGTTACCCCTGAAACACGTCCCAGCCCTGAACGCTTTAGAGCGGACCCCCGGTCGTCTTCATCCCTCTGCCAGAAGAGCCTGTGAGGTCCTGCTGGCCCAGGACAGGGGTCGGCAGGCTTCCTGTGGGGGGCCAGAGAGGAACCACGTTCAGCTCCGCAGGCTCTATGGCCTCTGCTATGACGGCCAGCCAGTACCTGACCAATAACCCGGGCTGTGTCCCCGAGACCTCACGTACGAACAGGCCCACGCTGGCTCGTGCCTGTGGGCTCTCGTGGTCTGCGGACCCTGCTGGGGCAGGAAAGGACACGTGCAGAGGTCGTTCCCACCCACCTCTGCACCGAGCAGCTTTGACCCAGAGTGAGGCAGAGGGGGAGCTGCGGGAGGGCCTCCTCCCTGCATGTCTCTTCTGGGGCGTTTATAAAGAAAGATCACAGAGCCCTTCCAGAGGGGTTTCTGGAGACATTCTAAGGCGCACTAACCTCCCTCTATTTTAGTTATACCTTTACCATACTCTTCAACTGTGAAGTTTTCCTTGTGGACAATTCCAGTACACCTTCTCCTTAACCAGGAGATTTGATGCAGAATTATACTCCCACTGGGGACAATTAGAGGGTGGGGAGGCAGGGGACTGAACAGAAAAGGGAGATAAAGCCCCCCTCTCTCGGGGGAGAGGTGCAAGTGTGTGAGAGCTGGCTTTACGACAGCACACTGGCTTTCTTGTAGTTCTGGAGGAGTGGGGGCAAAAGTGGGGCTGAACGCGTGTTCTGGCCTGAGGATCACAAGCAAAGCTAAGACCCAGACAGAGTCACTGGTCCAACAGGGGCACGTCTGTATCCGAGACATAATCTTGATACTAGAAAAGGATCGGGAAGCCGTATCCATCTGTGCAATCTACACTGGATTTCCACAAAACCTTTATCTATCCAAGTTATCATCCAGGGTCCAAAGCAGAGTCGTAAAACTAGAACAACGTGGAATATTTTGACCAGCGAAGAGACCCCAAAACCCACCATCCTTACGCAGCCCTAACGAAGTGGGAGGAATACGTGAATATTTCACTCAGCTTCTTGAGGGGTGTAGGGTTCGGATTCTGAAACACCTCTAGGAAGAGATGAGAAGCAGAATCCACTTGCTCACTGCTACACTCACTGCAGATGTGGAAAAGATGAGTTAACATTCTGTGGAGTGTGCTGTTTTAATCAGCTTTAAAAAAAAAAAAAATCACCCGCCAAGGATTTTTCAGAGGCTCACCTGCACTCTGAACCCACCCTCTGCTTGTTCCTCACAGATGCTGAGAGCTGGTCAAGGACCCAGAGGAGCCCACCCATCCCCAAGGGGAAGGGTCCGACGTGAGCTGACTTCCAGCCACTTCAGATGCTCTTCTGAACCAGTATCCGGCAGGGATGAACAGCATGATGCCAAGATACATACAACAGTTTTGGGGAGAAATGATTTAGAATTGGGATTATTTTTACCGAGAATTAGGAAACAGCCATTTTAAATTTTTAACGATGAACTCCTGTCATCTCTGTCTCCCTGAATAACATCCGCCTTTATGATTAAACAACCTCAAGTTTTTCTCCAAAACTTTCATTTTGAGAACAAGCCAAAAGAAATATCCAGAGAGAACCAGACCTGTCCACATTTAAAAAAAAACACCTGGCTTCCTCCAGAATGGTTGGGTTCCAGTAATTTTATTCTCTCCCCCGCCTCCCTGCCCGCTGTGCAGTTTTCGCTCTTAAACGCGCTCTGCAGTGTCTCCACCGTCCTCGACTCGGAGTGCCAGAGCTTTCAGTGGCATCGTCAGCGCGGATTACGCCAGCGCTGCAGCTCTTGGGATAAACAGAGACAAACATAAGGGTCTTCAAGGCAGTTCCTTGACGGCCTCTACCTCTTGCCCCTGAAGATCATCCCCCTGTATTTGTTTCATAAATTTAGAAGTAAAGTCTTAGGTTCAGGGGTAAGTAAGTTTCTGCCTCACTTTCCTCAGTCTCAATTTAAAGCTGTGAAACAGAAACTCCAGCATCACCCGAATGGTCTCTTTCTCAGGGGAGGCTTTTTCCCTGTGAAAGAAACAACAGGGGATTTCAGGCATCTTGATCAGAAAGGAATTCCTTTCTCACGGATGGCCACGCATGTGAGACGAGGGTGGGCAGCCACGGCTGGCTAGTCAGGATGTGAGAGCTTGCTGCAGACGTGATCCACGTCCTGACCCACGCCCTCTGTCCTGGCACTGAATTAGTCGCCAAGCCCAGCTAAGAGGCAAACCTGACATTCTGGAAGTTTCTGAATTCTACTGGCTTCTAGTGTTAATAATGATCTCACACTTTTGCACTGAAAATTTTCATCTGAAAGCATTTGAATTTTGTCTGTTGTGGAGGAATACTGGGCCTTTTCTGATTTCTTTAATATAATAATACTTTTTAAAAGTGAGCAAACGTTATCTGGAATTAAAACAGCAGTGCAATCTAGGCATTTTCCTTCTGGTAAGATCTGGAGCAAGTTGAAATGCATAACTAGAAAGGTGCTTGTTCTCTTTAACGTTAAAAATACATTAAATAAAACCACTCTCAGCCTTAGACACACTGATAAGTGACAGCTGCGTTTGCTTCTCACTCTTAGGATATAAAGCTATTTGGTTTCCATCCTAAAAAGTTGTTCTTAGGAATCAAAGTCACCAAAGAGAAGAGCCCTGATCTTCCAACAGGCAAACAGCTTTATGGAGAAAGTGCACCCAATCTCCAGCGACATTGTCAGTGGAGCAGGAGAGCGGCTATGTAAACTCTAGTCAAATCTGATCAAGACCATTAGAACCAAAACCTCCAATAAAAAACCCCCAGAGCCTCGGGCAACAGCTTGTTCATTAGGGCATGTCAGACAATGCAAAACTGGAAAATGAAAAAGCAGTTCAGAGAAACCCTCAGAGGTGCACGTCAGCGTCGTGGCTGTGGCCTGCTGCTGAGGATGCGGAACGAGGCTTACTCAGATGCTTGAAGCTCCAGCTGCAGCAGAGTACGAAGCAGCCGGTGAAGAGCAAGGTGAGCCCGCCGACTCCGCTCCTCACACTGGTGTGGCACCGGATCCAGCCTGTTGGCAGAGAAGCAGGGCTCACATTAGAGGACAGGCCCCTGGGCCCTTGTCTGCAAGGGACTCAAAGTCACCCGGTCAGCTCAGGCAAAGGAATTGCTGCAAGAGGAATTTACATACCACTGTATTATATATACGTGTTTTAAACAAATGAAAATGCGAAAACCAAAAGAGCTTAATTTTAATCAATTTCCATTAGTCACTCTTATTTTGGGGAGTCTGGTTAAAAGTTTCACGGGGAGGAGCTGAATACGAGTGACAGCTGAGCCTTTCTCGCTCAGGGACCGTGAGCGTGGGGAAGGCAGAGGTGGGCAGATACTGAAAAAAAATAAAACCTGTATGATAAACGGCAGCTGCTACTGTCTCACTTCAGTGCTTTAATTGTGTCAGACTCCATGATGAAGAAAGGCAGGGAGGAAGATGGGAAGCTCGCAAGGCCGTCCTTTTCTCGTTCTCGAGCCGGGCTGTGACAGCCGTGGCTGAAGGAAGAGAAAGTCTGGAACCAGCTAGAGAGCCCCGCAGGCACGACTCGGGCCTCACCTGTGTGGACGCTCCCAGGAGCCTCCTGAGAGAGGAGCTGGCCGGGGGTTCCAAGCTCCTCACCGCCGTCGCGCTTCTTTCCAACCAAGGAACTAGGGTTCCAAACAGAAGTCACTGTGACAGCTCATCTAAATCCGTCCTCTTCCCCAGCACTCGGTGCCTGAGGTCCCCAGGGCGAGGCTGCGGGAAAAGTACACGCCAAGTCGTGGGTGACGGTCTGCCCTGGGCTGCGGACGTGTGAGCACCGGAGGCCAAACCGCCTAGTCGGCATCAAGAAAAGGTTCTTCAGCAGACTAAGGGGCCCAAGGGGTCGGGACCTGGATCCTCTCTCATCTGATGAATACAGTGCCCAGATGACCCCGGGACAGGCTTGCTGACTCACTCCTACTTCCTCTCGCCTGCTGAACACCTTCTCAGCAAACAGCATGGCCTGCTGCTATCCTGGTGATTACTCGTTACTACTGCCAACAGCTGACAGGTCTACTGTATCAGCCCATCACCACCGCTCACCAGGACATGCTTTTTATTTATGTTCGGTACGAGAATAACTAAAGCAGAACCAGGAAGGCAGGTTTCTGCTATGTACTTACAGCTCCTCCGCCCTTGCAGCTTTCCACATTTAATGACAGGCTGGGAATCGCTACTATTGCTGGTTCTCTGGTCTCGGTTTGGTTCATCAGGATAAAGTGTAAATTAAATATTAACAACTGGTTTGGCAGGTGTGGTGAAGTTGCTGCAGATGTAAAAATACTATGCAAATGATCATCCATTTATTAAAAATGACAAGCACCATGCTGGCTTCTCAGAAACCAAACAAAAGCTATTTCTCTTGCAGGCTGAAGATTCACATCTCAGAAAACAGAGCATGGCAAACCCATACAGCTTAGAAAAATGACACAGCTCTGGGGAGCCTCCAACGGCATCACCTCTCCCTGGAGCGTCAGGACCCCAGCGGCTCCCAGGGTCTTCTCCAGCTGGCCGAGCCCGCTCACTTCATTCCAGGTCCAGGCACTTAATGTGGATGACGTCAGTGAGGCCTGGAGCTGGGATATGTAAGCAGCCCGCGGCTAGGAGAGCCCAGGCCCAAGGCCACAAGGGTCCTGCTGGAGCTCTTTTCCGTGACTCCCTGCTTACCGCCCCGACACTCTGGGTTCTGACCTCCATCCCTGAGGAATGGTCGTGCGCCTGGGGCTGTTGCACACGGCCGGCCCCTGTAGCCTGGCCAGACACTGCTCTGCTCCTGGCAGCACTGGAACGGGGGTTCCACTGACACAGACGTCAGAGACCTGCAGCTGCAGTCTGTGACTTAACTGTTCCTATCACCCCTCTGGCCTGGCTATAACCTCAGAGGCATGGTTCGACTCACCTCTTTCTCCGGCTGTTGGTTATCCACACGCGCTTCCCTTCAACACCCCCTTTTATGGGCTCCTCTGGTCAACAAGGGGACCTGGCCCCGGCCCATCAGGCTTCTGCTCAAGTTCTGATTCCTACTGCTCCCCGCCTGTTCCCCACAGGCGCTCCTCCTCAAAGCCCTCACATGGACACCCTGCTGATGGCAGCCCCGTGTGCCGGTTAGAGAACAGTCTTTATTTAGTGGTTTCTGGGCCTTTGAAAACCCAGGACCCAACAAGGTTTTCTTACTTGACCTTCTGGTCTCCCCATCAGGCAAGTTTTGCTTTTTGTAGTTACACAAACTGTGTTTTGGTTTCTTTCCCCTACACTACCTTCTTCCTGCCAGTGTGAGAACAGTCCACTGGTGGGGGCAGCAGTGGAGTATTCAGCAGCTGTTCTCAGACGTGGCTCATCTTCAGAGACACCAAGGCAATGTCTGGAAATAGGTTCCGAGGCTTTACTTCAGAATCAGTCTCTGGGCATGACAGCTAGGAATCATAAATGACCATGTGAAACTTTTATCTGTCCAGATTGGGAACTGAGATCTCTCAAATCTCCTGACCCGAAGCCAAAGCACTGGAATTCTGCCAAAGGCCCAGCCGTGCTCCCAGCCCAGCGCTCTCAAGGCGGCTAGCGAACTGCTGAGGGGTCTCAGACCCTGGCCTGTCAAGTCTCCTGAGATTGAAATCTTGGATTTCTGAAATCCATTCTCTCTCAAGCCAGGAAACAACTCCTCCTGGTAGTTACATCCGTGAGCATCTATCTCCCTGAAGCTCAAAAGACAGCTCCTCGTGCCGGCAAATCCCACAGGCTCATTTCCCTTACTCCTGATTTAGCGAAGCCCAGCTCAGGGGCACCCTCCGACCTTCACACCTAGGTCTCCAAACAGCCACATTTCTTCGACCACGAGAGCGTCTCTCTACCCTGCTTCATCAAGATGAAGGCCCTGGGTGCCTTTTGGTTGGGCAATCCCCTCACCTAGGTCGCTTGGGTACCTGACACGCGAGGACTAGGTGTGTGCTGGCGCTTCCTGCTGAAGGAAAAGGTAAGTGACCACAGCCTGGAGCCCAACAGCCCAGCAGGAGAAACGCTGCCCGGAAACGCCTGGCAGAGACCCACCAAGTGGCCTTCGAGACTGATGGCACCCTGGGCCCGCTACTCACCCTCTCTGAAACTCAGTTTCCTTGTCTGTAAAAGGGGTAAGAGCCATCTCCCAGGACTGGCATAAGATCACTTAAGGTAACTGAGGCAAACGCACAGGTACTCCAGCACACACAGTTACCTCAGTAACTGTCATCCCACTGGGCCTGCCTGTAAGTACCAAGGGATGAATGGCTTCCGAGAGAGGAGGAGGAAGGCTCATCCAAGGTCTTGCCTGAACCAGAGCCTATAGGGCCCAAACTCCCCCGCAAAGACTGTCTGCAAGTTCAACTTCAACCCGTGGCTGTCAGGGACAGCCACTGCTGGGTGAGGTTGTGAAGCTTTCTGAGAATCCACGCCCCTTTTTAATCCTTGTAGATTCCACGGCCTTGAAGTCCTTGGGCAAATGACAAATTGAATCTTGACTTTAACTGAAGGTCACTAGGGTCTCCTCTGGGGTCTCCTGTTCGTTCACTGGCAGCATTGAAGTCTGAACATTAATGGTGGAACCAACTTCAACAGTTTTTGTTTTATAACAGAATCAAGGCCACGTGATGGCCACACATTCCCCGATACAGAAACCCAAACTGAGCACGCGTCGCAGGCTGTGACCAACAGACGAGAACAAAATCCTTCTCGGCCACAACTCTGGAAGCGCATGGACTGCTGCCCGCTTCTGGCCGCATCCCTCCCTGAATCTCACTGGCTCGTCCTCGACACCCCACCTCTGCTGCCTTGACCGCCCTGCCTCCCAGGTCAGCTTTAACCCCAGCCTGCCCCCACACCAAACACCCCACCTGCTGCCAGAGTCGCCAGGTGCCGTGTCTGACCACATGCCCAGAACCCATTTTCTGCCCAACCCGGTCCTGATTGAGATGTGAGCACAGCAGACCCTGAAGTCTTGTGCTTCTCCTGAGTCTGTCAGCATGGAAACCCAGCCAGTTTCTAGAAGAGGCTGTGCCTCTTCCAGGTGTAGAGGGTCAAGTGTCAACCAGCATCACCGGCCAGCCTGCCGTAGTCCTGCCTTCAGCTCTTGGTGGAGGGGAGGGGAGAATGATGAACCACCCTTAAAACTGACCCCTGGGAGCAGGAAGTCATGTTCTGAGAGCAGTGACAAGTGCAGTGCCCTGGAATGTGAGGGTATAGAGGATGTTAACCCATTAACTCAGAAGGTACGCAGCCGCCTGGATGAGCTTACACCTGAGCTTGCTTACCTTGGGAGAGTCTCTTGCCCTGGGGACTGATGACAAGCAGGGGCTTCTGGGCTAGACTGCTCCAACGCTGGGGCTTCTCTGGCAGCACCCCGAGGCCGAGATAACCAGAATAGAGCTCTGGAAACCACTCCAGTCCCAGGGTGCTCGACAGGGTCTGACCGGCCAAGGGGCTTCTGGAAGCGTGGTGCTGGGCTGAAGATGCAGACTGCAGCCCCCGGGGGCGCGATGCTGGGGGCCGAGAGCCCAACTTAGCTGTCAGATAAGCCCACTCCTCACCCGCCATCAACGCCTTCACAGCAGGGACTTGGTTCCGGCTGCCGGCTTCTGCTTTCTCTTCCTGGAGAAATTTTACGCCAGAGAGGTGGGACTCTGGTTACGTGACTGTGCTAGAGGGAGATGCTCAGGGCAAGCTGTCCCCGTTAGCGGGAGCAAGGGTAAACTGGGACCTCTGTCTCGAGGTTTCTTCTCCGTGACTGAATCATGGCTCAGGGAAGCCCAATCTGTCACAGATACACTTTTCTCTGCACCTCCTTGGCTCCCATATGTCTCTCCTCCAAGGTGGAGTGCTTTTCCCTGGTTCTCCCTGCCCTGGCTTTTACCTAAGGAGTTAAGTTTAAAAGCAGCAATCTGTGATTCTGCGTTCTTTGCCACAGTCCTGAAGTGTCTATCAGTAGAGACTCCTAAGAGGTGATCCTCGGCCTTGGAATCTCTTTCTCTGCCTGATGATGACATGTTTCCTCTTTGAACCCTGTGACTGCAATTCACAGGAGAACTATGACCATCACCAAGAGGTGTACTGAATAATTTTACGAGAAGGTTCTGTTTTGAGGCATCCACCCTGTCCAATCTTAAATCAGCTGAAGTGGCTTGTACATTATTAAGGAAGGCTAAAGA
Source organism: Aepyceros melampus (assembly GCA_006408695.1). Taxonomy (NCBI): domain Eukaryota; kingdom Metazoa; phylum Chordata; class Mammalia; order Artiodactyla; family Bovidae; genus Aepyceros; species Aepyceros melampus. The sequence continues at coordinate 22,295 of SJXQ01007794.1, forward strand.
ATATTTCCTATCGTGATTTGACCGAGAAGGTGCCACTGGGCCAGGAGGTAAAGGTGCTTCAATTTCTGAAAGGTTATCTCTACTCTCTCCTGATTGAGGCAAAGCTTTGGCAAGTTCTTTTGTAGAACTGGTGTTTTCTGATGCAGAAAACTGAGCTGTAGTTTCTCCCTGGAAAGCAACCTTTAGTTTAGTATCCTTTAACATTTTGAGGGCGGGCTTAACTTGACTCTTGATGTCTTCATCAGCCTTTTTATGACTTGCTTTTTCCAAACCAACAGCTCGTGCTGAAGGGGACTTGACTGTCTGTTCCGAATTGTTCCTTTTCATTTCCAGATTTCTTTTCTTACTGTCTGTCCCTAACTCTTTCTCTTTTGCTTTAATTGAGTCTCTGATTGGCGCTTTGATTTTTTTACCACGTGTGAGTGTAGCTGTCTCACGCTGATGAATTTCTTGATCAGCAGGGATAGTTGCTCCTTGCATTTACAGTGCGGTAAGTGGGATTTCAATCGTTTAAATGGCTTCTTACAGTAAGGACACAGTTCCATCCTGGGTGGAACGGCACTCTCCTATTCCTGAAAAAGACAAATGCAAGGAGATAGGAAGCATACAGTCTCTACATACTCATGCCTTAGTTAGGTGTCATACCTCTTAAATTCATTTGAAATAAGCCAGGCTGAAGGACATTTTAAAACATTTATTTTGATTCATTCTTTTTCTTCTATAGGTACAAAACTGACACAGTTGGATTTTAAGGTCAATGCTCCTAACTCCATTTCTTCTTGTTATTTCAGATTTTTTAACGTCTTCTAGGAATCAGTCATTACAAAAGATGACCAAAGGGGTTTTTCTACATCCCTAACTAGAAGGCGAGCCAGGCAAAAGGACTTATATCTAGTGAATTAATGGTTAGTGGAAGGAAAAGGTGTCCAAAATGCCAGCCAGAATGAAATATTTGTTATTTAACTTTGTAGCAAGGCAACTGGATAACACGAGTGTAAAGAAATTGTTATAAAACACATCATTCAAGGGGAGAAAGTTGAAGAGTAAAAGACTATAGCAGTATGTACAGAAAAATCCACTGGGGTGCAAGAAAGCATTAGAACTTTAGGTAACTTCAATTACCTAAGCATGAAAAATGAGAATGCTACTAACGCTTAACACATTAGCAACATGCATACACACACACACACACACACACACACTATGGCTAATGCACATAATACATAAATGGAAGGAACATGGTTCCAATTTTTTTTACTAGGTTTGTACGACAATGGATTAATGGGAAATTTGTTTAGTTTCACACTTTTGTGAAATTTATGCCATATAAAAACATTGAAAAAAACAACAACCCTTAAACTCTGCACTTCTACTAGCTTCTAGGGGGACTGGCTTGATCCTTAGTTGGGGAACTAAGGTCCCACATGCTGTATGTTGTGCCTGTTATACTCTCCAGTCAGGAAAAGGTAGTATTTCATTCCAAAGCTCCGATGAAAGTTATTGTTTACATTTCTTATTCAATTAAGTTGCAGGGGGTAGGGAAAAGGTCGCCCCTGTGCACAGCTTGTTATGCCCAGAGTCCGAGTCCCCAAAACTGAGACAATAAGACGTCCACAGCAATGCAAAAGCATAAAAGGAGTTTTATTGCTAGCTCAAGCTAGGGCTCAGGTCTCATCCAGCCCAGTGGAATCCGACAACAGCCCGGAGCTCTGGGCCGCAGCTGCTTATATATACAGGCAGTTTTTTGTCTCAGTAACAGGGTAGCTGGCATTACATGATTGGCTGAGCGGTGCGCGCGCGCGAATTTTGAACCTCGCATCTCACCCGGATTGGCTCAAGGTTTGGCATGAATGAGGACTCTCTTGATTGGTTTAAGGGTATAATTCCCGGAAGCATGACTCAGGTTTTATTTTTAGGCCTAGTGTAGCTTGCTAAGCCTGTCATGGCCGGAGTCTGGTCCTAACAAGCTGTATTCTCAAAACTGAGCACTGGGCCTGGCCTTGGCCAACCCATTTATCAGAGCAACCAACCCACCTTGTCCTACATGAAGTCAGGCAAAATAAAACTGTCTTCTGCCAATAGACTTTATGGGAATTTTTCTTATTTTGGAAGTACCCCTTAGATAATATAATAAATGTTGTGGACCATTTGGGCTTCCCAGGAGGCTCAGTGGTAAAGAATCTGCCTGCCAATGCAGCCGCAAGTTCGATCCCTGTGGAGATCCTCTGGAGAAGGAAATGGCAACCTACTCCAGGATTCTTGTTGGGATAATCCCATGGGCAAGGGAGCCTGGTGGGACACAGAACATGGGATTGCAAAGAGTCAAACAGGACTAAGCACACATATATAGGGACCATTTATTTACAAAAAGACACACAACGGAAGTCAGTCCACTGGCCTTGGACTAATGGTTTTAGAAGGGGATTGAGACCTCTGTTAGAGGCATCTGCCTACATGTTCTCCATCCTCACTTAATCCTCCTGAGATCTTCCCTGTACCGTCGAGCTATAACGTCTCAACGCAGTGCCTTAACGTTACTGAGTCCAACCTCGTCTGGTTCATCACACAACAGGCCAATAAATCCAGAGGAACTGTTGGTACAAGGGCTAGTGACGTTATTTGGAAAGCCCGCAGATGGAGAAGATGGTGGGTTTGTGTCCCAAAGAACCATGCCGCCAGAGTTACAACTCAGGCCTCTTTAATCCTAAAAGGGGAGGGAGGAAAGTCAAACACTTCCTGGTTCCTGGTCACCCTGCGGAGGGGGTGTGTTCATTTCCTCCACCTGCAGTCATTCACAGGTGAGCTCGGTTAGGCTGTTTCCTTGGAGCTAAACAGAGGTATTTTAGCTTCAAGCTCATAAGCTAGGAGGCAGGATTCCCAGAGGTGGGCCATTGGGTATAATTTGAGATTATAAATTAACATCCTTTTAGGGATTAATTTGCGCTAGAAAAAGCTGGCTTAAAGCTCAACATTCAGAACACAAAGATCATGGCATCTGGTCCCATCACTTCATGGGAAATAGATGGGGAAACAGTGTCAGACTTTATTTTTTGGGGCTCCAAAATCACTGTAGATGTTGACTGCAGCCATGAAATTAAAAGACGCTTACTCCTTGGAAGAAAAGTTATGAGCAACCTAGATAGTATATTCAAAAGCAGAGACATTACTTTGCCGACTAAGGTCCGTCTAGTCAAGGCTATGGTTTTTCCTGTGGTCATGTATGGATGTGAGAGTTGGACTGTGAAGAAGGCTGAGCGCAGAAGAATTGATGCTTTTGAACTGTGGTGTTGGAGAAGACTCTTGAGAGTCCCTTGGACTGCAAGGAGATCCAACCAGTCCATTTTGAAGGAGATCAGCCCTAGGATTTCTTTGGAAGGAATGATGCTAAAGCTGAAGCTCCAGTACTTCAGCCACCTCATGCGAAGAGTTGACTCATTGGAAAAGACTCTGATGCTGGGAGGGATTGGGGGCAGGAGGAGAAAGGGACGACCGAGGATGAGATGGCTGGATGGCATCACAGACTCAATGGACGTGAGTCTGAGTGAACTCCGGGAGTTGGTGATGGACAGGGAGGCCTGGCGTACTGCGATTCATGGGGTCGCAAAGAGTCGGACACGACTGCGCGACTGAACTGAACTGAACAGAAATTAAAAGACGCTTACTCCTTGGAAGAAAAGTTATGAGCAACCTAGATAGTATATTCAAAAGCAGAGACATTACTTTGCCGACTAAGGTCCGTCTAGTCAAGGCTATGGTTTTTCCTGTGGTCATGTATGGATGTGAGAGTTGGACTGTGAAGAAGGCTGAGCGCAGAAGAATTGATGCTTTTGAACTGTGGTGTTGGAGAAGACTCTTGAGAGTCCCTTGGACTGCAAGGAGATCCAACCAGTCCATTTTGAAGGAGATCAGCCCTAGGATTTCTTTGGAAGGAATGATGCTAAAGCTGAAGCTCCAGTACTTCAGCCACCTCATGCGAAGAGTTGACTCATTGGAAAAGACTCTGATGCTGGGAGGGATTGGGGGCAGGAGGAGAAAGGGACGACCGAGGATGAGATGGCTGGATTGCATCACGGACTCAATGGACGTGAGTCTGAGTGAACTCTGGGAGTTGGTGATGGACATGGAGGCCTGGCGTGCTGCGATTCATGGGGTCGCAAAGAGTCGGACACGACTAGCGACTGGACTGAACTGAGAAAACAAAAGTCCTTCCCTATTACATTAACTACTTTCTTACCTGAGTTTTTGTAGAAGGATGCTAATTTTGCGCTTGTTTCTCCTCTGTCTGCAGGCTCCACGACCGCCGTTAGCCAGGCGGGCAGGGTGAATTCGATGTTAAGGTCAGCCTCTGAAAGACAAAAATTAGGGCAGTTACTCGAGGGAATGAAATGAATGAGAGGAACCAACTATTGGGGCAAGTCCAAAGTAACGGGGGTCACCAGTAGGGCACTTCTACCTGGGAGTCCCGGAGAGCAGACGTGCGACCAGCCTCCTGGGCATCGGGCTGACCTCAGAGCCCTCCCTCCCGCGGGCTTTTCAGTCCCCTCTCCCTTGCTTTTTCAGGAAAGCGGTCAGGCGGCTTCCACGGAGTTGGGTGGGACCACCGAGCCCCTCCGGGGGCCCGGCCTGCCCTCCCGCAGTCTCCCCCAGCCCCGGGCGCCGGAGCCGCCGGGGCGCCGAGCCTTCGGCTTCAGAAAGCCCTCCCCTCGCTCTCCCGTCGCCTCCACCTCCGCGCCCAGGCCTACAGCGGAGGCCACAGACAGCCCCGCCGCCTGTGGAAACTCCGCCCGGGCGGCGTCTCACCTCGCGAGACACAATTAAACCCGGAACTCCCGCGACGAGCTCCCTCAGCGCAGCCCCCACGACGCGGCCCAACTCCCCGGACTAGGCCCCGGGGCAAGCCGTCTACACCACTGCCTGATGCTGCTCCGCTATTTTTTTTTAAACTATGGCTTCACAGGGATTTAAATCGAAGACTTGTATCATATGATTATGACACGGTTTAATTTCATTGAAGCCTGGCTGGACTCTTACGCCGGCCGTCTCGCCTGCGAACAGGCGAAAGCCCGGGCCACCTCTAACGAGGTCCTCTTTCCCAGAGGCTCCTGGTCGCTCCTCCCCCTCCGAGCCCGCCTCTTCCTGTGGGCGGGGCTACCGGTCGGCGCGGCCGGGCTCGCGCCACTGCGCACTCGCGGGAGGCGGTACCACGGCGGCGGCGGCATGGGGGGGCGCGGAGCAGACGCCGGAAGTAGCGGAGGGACGGGTCCCCCTGAGGGGCACTCAGCGCCGGCCGCCTCCGCCAGAGCCGCGGCCGGAGCCAAGGCCCGAGGGGGTGGGCGTGGCGGCCGCCGGAACGCGACCGCCTCCGTTCCCTCTGCCGGCGGAGCGGCGCCGCGCCGCTCGTCTCCATCTGCTGCCATGAGCGAGCGCCTCCGCCCCAGGTGAGTGCGCGGGCACCCTCTTCCCCTCGGCCCCTCGCCCGGTGCTGTGTCCTGGGGTGCACGGAGCCGAGGCGGTTGCGACGCGGGGTCCGAGCGAGCCTGGGCCCTGCGGGTCTCCGTGTGGGTGCCTTGCCGTCCGGGAGGGGACGGGGAGGGATGCTCGGCGGACTGGGAGCCTGGTCCCCGGGGGCGCCGGAGCGGTGGCTCCGGGCCCGGGTCGCCCCTCGCCCCCATCTTTGCTCCCTCGGCCCCCGTCTTTCCCTGTTTGGAATGAAGTCCGGTCGGTCCCGGCGGAGAGAAGGGGCCCCCAGAGCTTCCCTGTCCTACATTTAGGAGGGTGGGGGGATGGGAGGAATGGCCGAGGTTCGAGAGGAGCCTCTCGGGCGCCTTTGAGGGGACGTCGGGCGGGTCGCCGGTCTCCCCAAGGTCGGGAAGAAGGCCTGTGCTTAACTCCGCAGGACGGAGGGCTAGGTCAGATCGACGCCCTTGTGCCCTGCTGGGCCGTCGTAGACGCGGGGTGGGCCAGGGCTAAAGTGAGGACCTGTGGCTTTCCTCCTCGGCCGTAGCGTGAAGGGCAGGCAGCATTCTAAACAGTTTGGTGCGGAGCCGTTTGACTCCGAAGGCGGGAGGTAGGGCTGTATTGCGACGCACTTTTCCTCCGAGCCTGGACCCGGGGCTTAACCTAGAGGGTCCTGAGGATTCTTTTCCTTTTTCTCATTTCTCACCTCTGTGAACAGGTTAGGGAGGAAGAAGTTGGGATTGTACCCCAGAATGGAGAAATGGACTTTATTCGGAATTAGAAAAACCCCTCATCGTGGAGTTTGAACTGAAAACTATAGATATCACCAAGTCCCAGCTTTCATTCTTCTGATCAGGAAGCAGATTTAGAAAGCTCAGTTGGTTTACCTGGGTCTTTCTAGGCCAATACTTTGGCCATCTGATGCGAAGAACTGACATTTGAAAAGACCCTGATGCTGGGAAAGATTGAAGGCGGGAGGAGCAGGGGACAGCAGAGGATGAGATGGTTGGATGGCATCCCCGACTTGATGGACATGAGTTTGAGTAAGCTCCGGGAGTTGGTGATGGACCGGGAGGCTTGACGGAGCTGCAGTCCATGGGTTGCAAAGAGTTGGGCACAACTGAGCAGCTGAACTGAACTTCTACGTTCACTGTTATCATTCTTTTTTTCCCCAAAATAATCTCAGTGAGGCTTAAGTGAATGAAATGGGGATTGCCTTGGTAAATTATGCTGTAGGTTTTTTTGTCCCTCTATGTATTCAGTGATTTTTAAATGTAATTGACAGTCTTTCCACGGGGACTTGACCCTAGAGCATATTATTTCATAGGGTTGAGATTCTGGAAAGCATCTTGGAAGTTCTTTAGGGCAATAGTGAAAATCAGGAGTTCTCCAAACTTCTGCATATTGGTTTGAGTCATGTAGTGAGAAGGCTATAAAACTTCTACTTACATATGAAAGAAGAGGGGGCTGAATGTGAAATTAGGGGCCCAGTGCACCAACTTGCTGCTGAGATTAGTCACGAGACCCTTACGTGTAGTAAGCCTGACATAACTGCCAGCTTTTTCCTTCCCACACCCAGTTTGTACTTCCAGCAGTCCCTAGGGATGTCTCACATATCTGAAAAAGTCTAAATATTTCTCAGAAAAGCATTCCTTTTATCCAGTGCTGTACACAAATACCCTGGATGCGCTTATACTCCTAGCAGATTCCTTTTATATTGTTCACACAATCTCACATGGTAACTTCTTTACTGTGAAAGAAGTCACGTGAGTTGGCAGTGCTTCTCTGCTCCCATGTGTTGTGTGGATCAGATCCAGCTGTCTTAGCATCCTCAAGTTGGTTCAGATCTGTGGATCTGTTTCCTCAATTTTAAGAGGAAGCGTTGGTCTATGTTGGTGGATCTTCATACAGGAGGAGTGGGTATGGGTATGTGCGCCTGTGCTTGCTCAGTCGTGTCCGACTCTTTCCAACCCCACGGACTGTAGCCCAGCAGGCTCCTCTGTCTAGGGAATCATCCAGGCAAGAATGTCAGAGTGGGTTGCCATTTCCTTCTCCAGGGGATCTTCTCGACTCAGGGATTGAGCCCACCATCTTGCATCTTCTGCGTTGGTAGGCAGGTTCTTTACCAGCTGAGCCACTGGGGAAGTCATGTGTGGGAGGGAGGTCCCTCCTCCAATTAAAACATCCATTATCTCTTTTATAAATGGGAGGATTTTTTTTTTTTTGGTAGAGTGAAATAGTTATGTCATTTTTTAAATAAAGTTTGAAAACCACTAGTCTCTGTATTCTAGGATTTCTTCTGTGCTCAGTCTCTAGGAGGGGACAGGAGGGTTGGAGAGACGTGAAGTGATGAAAAGTGATGTGTTCTGCCATCCTGAGAAGTAATAGATGCTAAACAATAATTTGTAACTAAATGGCTAGGGAGAAAGTAATTAGTTATAGGGTGACTGCTCAAATTATAACCTGGCCTATGGCATTAATGTTAAAAGTTATAATCTGACTAATTGTGTTGAGCATGAAGCTGTGGTTTTGTAAAATATTCATGATGTTGAAAGAAATGCTTCAAGGATGAATTCTGCAAAGAGCTTAGAAAAAGGAGAATGAAGAACATATAGGGCTCATTCTTAATCCAGAACCATCCAAAGGAGAGAACTCCCAAAAGGCCAGAGAGATCCGTCTGGTACCTGGAGCCATCAGCTAATTATGAGGCAGGGATATTTCATGTGACTTTCTCAGTTTAATTGAAATCTTAAAAACCAGCCCATCCTCTTGACATTCATTGTCTTATCACTAGAAAGATAGTACTTTCTCTCCTGTTATAAATGAGGAAATTGGAAAGTTGTAGTCAGGCCATGAGTTTGCTGGCTGTGACTCAGCAGCCCCGGCACAATCATCTGTTGGATCGCCGATCAAAGAGGAGTTGGGGGGCCGTCGCTGTCATTCACGGAGTTTCTCTTTGGGCGGCCGCTGGCCTTCCTCCAGTATTCTGCAACTGTTGTCGTGTCAGGATGGGTGTAGCGATTTCTTGGTTCAACTAGCACATCCATTTAATGATTACTAAAGCCTGATATTTATCTAGTTTTTAGCGTCCAGTACATCAAGGTAAGATCTAATCCCCTGTGAGAAAGGTGAGGAGCAGATCTTATTTTGTAAACAGCTGAGTCTTAGGATGCTGCAGTCCATTGGGTCACAAAGAGTCGGACACACTGAACTGAACTGAGGCTTAGACCATATAGCCCCTGCCAGTTGGCTAGTGCTTCCTCAAAATCATACCCCCCATATTTATCATTCCAAGCCTAAACTGGATCCATACCCATCAATTAATAACTTAGATGCATTCACAAGTAAGAGAGAATTGAGCTTAGGGTGATAAATTTTTGCCAACATCCAGACCTGATCAAAGCGCCTCTACTCACATAGAATGTTTAACTGTATTGAAGATACTGTGCGTTCAAATTCAGTATTTTCCAGAAAGCTCTCTTACCTTCTAGATAGAGCATCTTGAACCCTGAAGAGCTTTCATTATAACAGCTTATGCTGCTTTGTATAAATCAACCTTTCACCAGCTCTGTGCAGTAGAATTTTCTGTAGCTCTTCTGTCCACGGTAAGTGTACTGGAGCGGGTTGCCATTTCCTCCTCCAGTGGTCTTCGCGAACCCAAGTCTTTTGCGGCTCCTGCATTGCAGGTGGATTCTTTACTGCTGAGCCACCAGGGCAGCACAGTTCCGTGCAGTTTGACTTAAAAGTATACCTCCTTTAATAATTTCTATTTTCTAACTGGAGTTTTAGAAGTCCTACCAGCACTAGTTTTTGCATAGAAAACACAACTCTCTCTCCATCATACACCTCAGAATACTTGACCAAGAAAGAGGTGTGATTTTTCTTTAAACCTGGACATTTGCATCAGGGGCTGCATTGTAACAGTAACAAGCTGGTAAAGTAACTTCTCTTACAATACCAGGTGGCGCAGCCGGCCATCGGGTTAATGTGTCCAAGAGCCACCTTTGCAGTGATTGTCCAAAAGAGTAATTTGATGCATTAGAGGGCAGAGAGCTTTTGTGTTAATGTGATAATTGGGGGAAAATCAGAGATGAAAGAGAATGAAAGAATAGAGGCTACCTCCAACCTCTAATGCTCTTCCTGTGTAGCACCATTTTGATAAGGATTTGAAGCGTAAATAGGCAAAGACAGCCACTCCCATCTTAGATGTTGCCGCGTGAACAGGAGTAAAACTAGGATAACTTGGAATGGTAATTTCAGGAAATGGAGGACAAGATCACCTTAATTAGGTAGACTTGGAGAGCTTAGTCATCAGTGTCCTTCTGCGCTTGTTTATTCCCAGTAAGCATTTCAAGTCGTCAGGCTTCTTTTTAGAAATTAGTTTTACTAATTTAAGCTCGACTTTCCTCCTGTTATTTTACATTTTTGCTCTTCTAACTTTTTTGCCTGTTGGATTATCATATGACGATCTATCTCTCAGGCAAGAGGGCAAATTTAATATGTTTAAATTACAGTTTGAAGTGTGCAGAAGACCAATTCTTTTTTCTTCTGTTTGTGATTTAATTCCAGGAAAAGGAGAAGGAATGGCAGTGAAGAAGACCACCATCTCCCCCCACAGACCAAAAGGAGCAGTAGAAATCCTGTCTTTCACGATTCTTGGGACACAGAGGTAGGAAGTGTGGTCGAGAGCACCTGCTGTTTTCACTGCCAGAGCCGCTTCTGGGTAATGAAAATTATTCTTTGAGTAGGGAAAAGTGATCTGACTTGATTGCAGTGTTTCTAACCTTTTTTTTATTTCTTCTGAGTCATGGCTGTTTTGAGGATGGTACCCACCTTCTCCACAGCAAACAGCCTGTGTTTGCATGTAGTAATACATACACATGCCCAGAATTTGTATGTTATGGGTTTTATGGACCTCTGAAAGCCCATCTTTGAACCCTTGTTGGTATTTCAAAAGCCAATTTCTTTTATTTTTTAAATAAAAAAAAAAACATGGGCCATTTAAAAGTCTTTATTGACTTTGTTGCCATATTGTTTCTGTTTTATGATTTGGATTTTTGGCCTCGAGGCATATGGGATCTTAGCTCCCAACCAGGGATGGAATCCATACTCCCTGTATTAGAAGGCAAAGTCCCAACCACTGGATGGGGATGAGCCTCTGAACTGAGGTTTTCTGCATGCTTCAGTGTCCCTCCTGTGCACTTAAATGCTGGTCTGCAGTGGGGCAGGGAAGCTGACCGGATGCTGCTGCTGTTAATAAATGACGCGCCTGAAGCTTTGACCCTCAACAGTGGTCGGCCTAAAAGAGAAACTCCTCACTGCGAAGGTCCCTAAGCCCCAGCCCGTCACTTAGAGCAGAACCCCGTGCCTCCCAATTCTCGCATAACCAGAATAATTTGTACTTTAGTTCTTGATAGTAGGATTTGATCTATATCCAGTCTTTAGCAGAAATCCAAAGTAACTCCCTCAAGGAGGGAAAAAAATCAGTAACTGTCAGGTAGGTAATCCTCATTCAAGAGCAGCTGATGCACCCCAGAGCAGACTCGATCCTTCTATGTGGAGACTGAATTTTCCGTAGTTTTTATCCCCCCCTTTAAATCCTCGTATCATTTCCCTCCCCCCCTTTAGAGTAGCAGAAAAGTGTTGAGCTTTTGGTTAACATAATAACTAGGGAATTTCACAGATGGAAGAAAACCAAAGGTTAAAGGCTGCCATGAACATCTAACGATAAGAATTGAGTTTCCATGATTCTTTTGAGTTAAGACTATTCATTAAAAGAGTGTGTGATGATTACGTTCATGGTACCAGTGCAAATATTTCTTTACTTGGACCTGTATGTCAGACCTGCTGTATGATGTTTGCATTAGTTCAAGGTACAGTAGATCTTTCATTTATTTATTTTTTGTATTGATCTTTTTTCCCCTGTGTCTACAGTTTCAATGCTTGAGAGCAGGAGTGTAAATGGTCATTTTTAAAAAATCAAGCATTTCTGATCTCTTATTTTGAATACTACTCTCTAGTATTAGGTTTGGTTGTATCTTGGTTGCTGTTTGTAGAGAATGACTTTCACTCCCTTTCTGATACCATGCATTGGTCTCACAGAAGTTGGTGTATTGTTGTTCAGCCTGTGGGTTCATGTGTGGTGTTCTTACTTGTCCAAAGAAATTCAGTGATTAAACCACTCTGTAGTTATTGGTCGGCAGCGTGGACTGGATTGCCCAGGTAATAATTAACAGTCAGTACAGGTACTTTTTGCCTGTCACGGTAACCTGAACTTGCTGGTAGGCCCTTAGTCTCGTCACATTTACTGGCATCTGGTGCTGTTGAGTATTGTGGCCTAGCAAACCCAGGGAGTGCTGGGGCAGCAAATGGCAGGAGGGTACCTTTAAAATGGAAAGTTAAGTCCTGAATAATTAAATCTACCACTGGAGTAGATCATTATGTTTATAGCGTAAAAATAGCCAGTTTAGGGACCTTTGGGTGTTCGTTGACAGTTGTGTACAAAGGGGAATATAATAATAAGTCTTTACTAGTGGGTTCTTGATTTTACTAATTTGCACAATAAAGTCTATTATTAGTGAAGATGATATCTTTTAATTCTAAGCTAGGGCCAACAAGGTATATTTCTTTAAAACACTTAAGAGAAACATTTCCTGTGTCTTTCTTGAAATACTTAAGTTTAGAATTTTTTTCTTGTAACATGAACAACTTTCATTTGGTTAATTTCCAAAACTCACCGTTTTCTCCTAAATGTAATAATATTGCCAGGTACTGGGAAATAAGGCATGAGGTGTTGGAATTATTTTGAACTGTGCCGCAAGTTAAGTCATGCTTATCTGTAAAATGGAGATGGTATGGGCCTCTGTTTTCCTCGATTCTAGGAAGCTGAAGATGTGAGCCGACTTGCCAGGTTAGTTACGTAAAGAGAAATTCTGAATCTACTTGTACATTTTCTTCCTGTCACTTTGGTGGGTGTTATGATCTCTACTTTTTAGATGGAAAAATTGGGCCACAGAAAATAAAAGTCACTTGCCCAGAGATACATAGCTAGTACAAGGCAGGTCAATGAGGCCCAGAATGTGAGCTACCCACAGTGTGAACCATCTCCCAGAAGACAGATCAGAAGGTCTGAGGGACTTTGCTAAATATATTCAGTGCTGCTAGGTCCTGGACTTTTCTTGAATCATAGGAACAGAGAAGAATATTTTTCCTCCAGTTAATGCTCTGATACTATATTACCTCAAAAGCAAGTTTAGTAAAGAAATTGGGGTTTGGTATTCTTTTCAACTCTGATCGGTCTTTGCCTTGAAGACGTTGAATGTTTACTCCAGTGGCTTAGATTTAATGACTTGGGAGCTTTAGGGTAGTGTTTTGAAAATTGAGATACAATTTATAGGTATAGGAATAGTTTTTTGAAAGCCATTCTAGATGATTTCCGGTAGTTAAGATCTAAAGCAGGTTCGATTTTCTGTCTGGTAAGTGAAGTGATTGGTTACTTTGCATCTTTCTATTGAGTCCTTTCCAAAGGTAGCCCTATTCCCTGACCTCACACAGTGACCGGATGGGTAAAAACTAGCTGAATTTAATTGATTTAGGCTGACCTTTTCTTAGGTTGGCCGTCTTGGTTTGAATTGTAGCTTTGGTTGTAGGAATGATGCTCCTTATTTTCAGCTTGAACATCTTTTTTTACACTGGACACTTCCACTGAGTCTGGCCTCTGGTGTGTAGGTAAATGCCTTCCAAGAAGTACTGCTGCCTGAGTGAATGAACGCTGTACTGTTTTTAAATACAAAGACTCCAACTTAAAAAAAAAAACAAACTTTATTTCGCTGTGCCAGGCAGGACTTAGCTGTGGCATGCAGACTCTTAGTTGCGGTGTGTGGGATCTAGTTCTCTGGCCAGGGATCAAGCCAGGCCCTCTGCACCGGGAGCACAGACTCTGAGCCACTGGACCAGCAGAGAAGTTTCGCCCCTGCCCACCCCCCCCCTTTTTTTTAATGCTTTTAACTTACCAAGACTGAGCTTTTAAAGATCTTTTGGATCATGATAAAATCACAGCAGGTAGAGAACGAGAAGATGTGGAAATAAAACAGAGGTGGCTTAACTGGAACAGCCTCTGTCTTGTTCTTGTGTCTACTAGAAGGGAAATCTTTGATGTCATATCCCTGGAACCCCGAGGGTGTTTTGTTAGGAGTGCAGAGGCATGGCAAAAACAGTAGAACCAGGGGGATCTGTGCATTGTTAAAACTAGGATCCCATAAGTCCGTTTGTCTTAACTTACAAGAATTAGCAGAATGTTAGGTGATTTTTTTTTTTTTTTTTGAACAGTGTGAATTTATATGACCCTGGGAATATTTAGCATAGCTTTGTAAGAGGGTATTTTAAGACTTTGTTTTTGCTCATTCTCATCGTTAATCTGTCTAGGGTAGTAGGGCCAGCCTGAGACAAAACTGTTTTGGCAGACTTGGGGTGAGGTGTCAAGGTTGTGTACTTAAAACCCTGTAGCAGGGGACTTCCTCAGTGGCTCAGTGGTAAAGAATCCATCTGCCGTTGCGGGAGACACAGGTTTGGTTCCTGACCTGGGAGGATCCCACATGCCATGGAGCAACTAAGCTCGTACACCCCCAACTCTTGAGCCTGTACTCTGGAGCCCAGGAGCTGCAGCTACTGAAGGCCACGTGCCCTAGAGCCTGCTCTCTGCAAGAAGAGGAGCCACCAGAATGAGATGCTCTCACACCAGAACTGGAGAGCAGCCCTGCTCGCCGCAACTAGAGAAAAGCCTCTGCAGCAATGAAGACCCAGTACAGCCCAAAATAAATATAAATAAATTTAAGAAACTATTGAAAGAAACAGCCCTGTAACAAAGTAACGGAAATTATTAGGTTGGCGCAAAAGTGATTGCAGTTTTTGCAGCATTGAAATTTGCCATTTGATATGAAATGCAGGGCTTCCTAGGTGGTGCAAGTGGTAAAGAACTCAGTTGCCAGTGCAGAAGATATAAGAGACTCCAGGTTCTATCTGCAGGTCAGAAAGTATTCTTGCCTGGAGAATCCCATCAACAGAGGAGCCCGGCGGGCTGCAGTCAGTAGGGTCACAAAGAGTTGGATACAACTGGAGTGACGTAGCACACATACACATTGGAATACATTCTAGATAAATGTGGTTATGTGAGACATCATTTTAATGTGCATTTGTGGCTTTTATCTTTTTTTATATGACATTACTTGCTGTTTGTATTTATTTTAGACAATAGAAATAATGTTAGATAAAAAGCAAATTCTAGCAATTTCCTTATTTGAGTTCAAAGTGGTTCGTAAAGCAGTGGAGATAACTCGCAACATTAGCAGTGCATTTGGCCCAGGAACTGTAACAAACGTACAGTGCGGTGGTGGTTCAAGGAGTTTTGGAAAGGAAACGAGAACTTGAAGATGAGGAATGCAGTGACTGACCATGGGAAATCGACGGCAGTCAGCCGAGACTATCATAAAAGCTGATCCTCTTACTGCTACACAGGAAGTTGCCAAAGAACTCACTGTTGACCATTCTATGGTCATTTGGCATTTGAAGCAAATTGGAAAGGTGCAAAAGCTCGGTAAGTGGGTGCCTCATGAGCTGACTGGAAATGAAAAACATAGTTCTGAAGTGTCATCATCTCATCCTGTGCATCAACAGTGGACCATTTCTCAATTGGATTATGACGTGTGACGAAGAGTGGATTTTATATGATAACTGGTGACGACCAGCTTAGTGGTTAGACTGAAAAGAAGCTCCAAAACACTTTGCAAAACCAGTCTTGCCTCAGAAAAAGCCGTGGTTACTGTTTGGTGGTCTGCTACTGATCTGATCCACCACGGCTTTCTGAATCCCAGCGAAAACATGTCTGAGAAGTACGCTCGGCAGATCGATGAGATGCACCAAGCCTGCAATGCCTGCACCTGGCGTTGGTCCACAGAAAAGGCCGGCTCTTCTCCACGAGACCCGATCACATGTCAGGCAGCCAGTGCTCGACACGTTGCTTCACGCGCTGTATTCACCTGACCTCTTGCCAACCGGCTCCCACTTCTTCAAGTGTCTTGACAACCTTTTGCAGGGAAAACTCTTCCACAACCAGCAGGAGGCAGAAAATGCTTTCCAGGAGCTCATCAAATCCCGAAGCAGGGATATTTATGCAACAGGAATAAACAAACTGATTTCTCGTTGGTGAAAATGTGTTGATTGAAATGGTTCCTATTTTGATTAATAGAGATGTGTTTGAGCTTAGTTACACTGTGGTGTTGGAGAAGACTCTTGAGAGTCCCTTGGACTGCAAGGAGATCCAGCCAGTCCATCCTAAAGGAGATCAGTCCTGAGTGTTCTTTGGAGGCACTGATGCTGAAGCTGAAACTCCAATATTTTGGCTACCTCATGTGAAGAGGTGACTCACTGGAAAAGACCCTGATGCTGGGAGGGATTGGGGGCAGGAGGAGAAGAGGATGACAGAGGATGAGATGGCTGGATGGCATCACCAACTTGATGGACATGAGTCTGAGTGAACTCCGGGAGTTGGTGATGGACAGGGAGGCCTGGTGTGCTGCGATTCATGGGGTCACAAAGAGTCGGACACGACTGAGCGACTGAACTAAACTGACTGATACTGATGTAAAATTCATGGTCCAAAACTTTAATTACATTTGCACTGATCCAATAACTTTTTAAAAGATCCATTCAAAATGGAGGAACACTCAAAAGTTTTAGAAGTGTTAGTCACTCAGTTGTGTCCGATTCTTTTTGACCCCCTGGACTGGGGCCCACCAGGCTCCTCTGTCCGTCAAATTTCCCAGGCAAGACTGCCGGACCGCGTTGCTATTTCCTTCTCTGGGGAATCTTTTCAACCCATGGATCAAACCTGGGTCTCCCACATTGCAGGCAGATTCTTTTATCGTCTGAGCCACCAGGGAAGGCTCACTGTTCAAGTTCTTGAAATATTTGTGATACGTTGCACAGCTCCGAGCATGGATAGCTACCCAAGCAGTTTCATCTTGAACCTGACTGTTGTCTTGTTGAGTAATGAGGATACATACATGTTTTTAGGCAGGAACTTCAAACAGATGATGTGGCCCAACTCTCTTGTAAGGATATGCACTTACTCATGGCCACAGACAAAGTGACCCCTGTATTTTCTTCCCATGCATATTTAGTTAGTAGTTTTAATTGGCCTACTGAATTTACTTGGGAGTCTTATGGGCCCACTGGTATTAGCAGACCTGGAGCTCTCTCGTCATTGGGCACTCTGGGGGCACAATTTTAAGTTAGAAGCCCTGATGGACTTGGCTGGGATCACCTCTTGCACGTAATTCGCATTCTGCAGTGGCCTTAGGGTGAACTTCATTCTCACTCCAGGGATGGAGTGTGTAATACAACCAGCAGGATTTTTTTTTTTTTTTTCAGGCTCATGTAAATTAAAAGCACCACTGAACCCGGAGATGGATGTGAGGGGAAGCTGGGGCTTGAAGGAAAATAAAATACGATGTTGCTCTGCTTTTCTAATTAAGAGAAAGCATAGAGCTCTAGGTAATAAATGAACACGTGTATTCCGGCACGCTCTCTATGAAGCAGAAACTCACTAATTAACAGTCCCGCCTGGGGGACTTTCTAAAGGTTATTAGTAGAAAGAGTCTTCAGAGTTATTTTGTTCCTACCACGGGTTTAAATGGGCTCTCTCTTAAACTGACTTCACACTGTGGGAAAGTAAAATTCAGGGCAGCCTAGCTGAGCACCAGGCTGTCTACCTCTGCTGTATCATTGGAGCCGCGTGAACTAAGAAAAGGAGCTTCGGCTTCTCTGTTACCTGCTCCATGATTTAGACGTATTCTTTCTGCCAGAAACAGTGCGTGTCCCTCTGCCTTCTCTCAGGCTTTTGAGTGCTTTTTTCTGATGGTTCTCCCTTCCTGGCCCTCCAAACAATCCAATCCAGAAACGCTCCACCAAGCGGGGGAAGTGCAATTTTTTTTCTCGTCTCAAGTTTAAGGCTTTGCTAGAGACTTAAAATTTAGTTTTACACCTTCAGGGTTAAAAGGAAATAATGGTCTTTCCTTTACCCCATAAAGGTAAGCTCTACTAGAGTAACTCTTCAGCCTTTCTGAAGTGGTCCCATTGCAATGCTTCATTTTGTGACCCATACATCCCGAATATACTTGGGCATCGTCGAGAAGCAGCCTCTGGGAACCAGGACCCGTATCACGTGGCTCTGTGTTATATTATGCCGCTTACTGCTGGCCCGTCTGTGGAGGGTGACATACTCCCTGAAGCCCCTGTCCCCCAAGTGCCAAGACAGGTCTGAGAAGGCAGCAAGTAGAAATGAGTGCACTCTGAAAGAGATTTGTTTTCACCTGTAGTAACAGCATGTATGGAAGGTTTTATGTGTATTTAAATAACATACAAAGTGCATTTACCTGGATTCCTAGGTTCTCAGTAGGTTCTCTCTTAGTCTAAAAGCATCATCAGTCTGCTGTCTGTCTGCTAATGATTCAACTGAAATAGTTCAGAGGTTCTTAAGCTGTTACATTAAATGAGATGAAACAGCCTTCCTAAAATCTTACTGACAGTATCATTGTTATTTTTTTAAGTCTCAGTCTTAGAAAAAACTGAAGACCTTACTCTCTTTTGAAGTAGCACTCTTTAGTTCTTCTAATGACTGCATTTTGTCCTCAAAAGAAGTATTTTTTTGCAGAAGCTATAGAAAATAAAGATTATTTTTTAAGTAGGTCTAAATGCTAAATATTTTGGCACGTCTTTCCAGAATATTTTTGGTGTCCTTATGTGTATACATAAGCACTTTGAAAACCAGCAGACTTACTGTACAGTATTCTGCGACCTATAGGAACGACACTAAAGATCCCTGTCTTTAGTATGTGCACATCTCCGCCGTCGCTGTCAGCCAGCTGCCTCGTTGCATCGTTATGGATTACAGTTCATGTGTTGCATTTTATGTGTGTTGCGTTGCAGTTTAATCAGTCGCTTCTAGTTTTACAGTTAGGTTGTCTCCTTTTTAGCTATTATAAACAAGGCTGCTCTAAAAATTTTAAGACATGTCTTTAAAACTGAGCTACAGGTACTTAGAACAGACTAGAAGTTGAAGGTCTCTGTCCCCTTCCCCTTTTTAACAGCGTTTGTACAGCCATCTTTTGTGTTTATCTGAGAGAACGTCCGCATTTTCTCAGAGTAGTGTCACCTTTGCTGTTAGAGTGTGAAATAATCTAAGATATAAACTTGACTTGCTAGATATGGATTCTAGTCCTTGGTTTAATTTTCAGACAGTGCTTATAATGAGAAATGGCGAAGAAAAGCAAAGAAGGGGCAAAATGCTGTTGGTGGTGGTGGGTTTCTTCCCTAGTGGAGTGGCCTGCTTGTCACCTGGCATGCTAAGCTGGGTATGCCGGCAGCAGTTCTAGCTGATTCTACACTAGGTCAGGGGAGACTTTTCATGGAACACTGTTTTCCTGTTTGAATTGGCTTTGACTTCTTAGGTCTTCAGGTAAAAGTACAGTAATTGCTGCTGCTGCTATAAGTAACTGCAGATGATTTGGTGGACTGTGATATCTCTTGGTTTAAGAATGGACGTTCGTGAACATGGCTTTCTTTGCCATTTCAGTTTATATACATATTGTTAGGTGTAATTTTTTATCAGAAAATGAACTAGCTTTTTAAGAATCATGTTTAAAGTATCTGGAAGCATATATGTGTTTATTTTTATAATGAAAACACTGCAAACAGTTGTAGGAAATGGTAGAAAAAAATCACCAACTAGAATTCCTCCATCTAACATAATTATTGTGATGTGTTTCTTTCTGGTCTTTTTCCTAATCTGTGGATTTCACACGATAGAAGGCAGGCATTTCAAAACCAATGTTTTTGTCTTAAGGGAATATAAATTTAGATGTGTCCCTCCTCCCAAGAAAATTCTACACGAGAACGTTAACCTCCGGAGTTCCTGCTCCTCGTGCATTGATCCCTTCTGGCACAGTGTCCTGTGGAGTTGTGAATGGAGGAGGGCGCTGCTGGCCCAGTGCTAGAGCCGTCGCTTAATTGTGTGCGCGCCCTTGTGTCTGGTCCTGATTCTTTGTGAACCCGTGGCCTGGAGCCCGCCAGGCCCTTCGCCCTTCTGGCCACGGGATTTGCCAGGCAAGAATACTGGAATGGGTTGCCATTTCCTCCTCCAGGAGATCTTCCCAACCCAGGGATCAAACCCAGGTCTCCTGCATCAGCATGTGGGTTCTTGATCATCTGAGTCACCAGGAAAGCCCCAGGGTATCTGAAGTTAAACCCCAGTAGAGCTCCTGAGACCCCAGCAGCCTGACTGTGACACGTGTCTCTTTCCTTGTTCCAGTCTTCGAGTAGTGACAGCGGCGGCAGCAGCAGCAGCAGCATCAACAGCCCCGACAGGGCCAGCGGGCCGGAGAGCAGCTTGCACCACCTCGCCGCCGGGTCCAGCCCCCACACCCCGCAGCCCGCGCCCGAGCCGTCCGCGCTGTGCCAAGGCCCCTATTTCCACATCAACCAGACCCTGAAGGAGGCCCACTTCCACAGCCTGCAGCACCGGGGACGGCCTCCCTCGTGACGCGCCGGCAGACTCTTGCCTTCTGTGAAGGGACAGTGCTGTGCAGATTTGATATTCCAAGTTAACGATGTTTTAAAAAAAATTGCACAAAAAAATGCCTGTTGGCTTTTCAGTCTATATTTGAGATACTAGGTTAACAGGCTGTTGTTTACTTGTGGTTTGCTGCACTATTGCGATTTCCAAGGGGCTTTGAAGCAGTTTTTATAGGATTCTTCTAAGGGTGGGTCTCAAGGGAGCCACAGGAGGACACACCATCTGTGTGTTGAACCCATAGTCTGTCTAGTTTAGACTGCTTTCCAGGTCTGTCAGTTAGAAATTCTACTTTATGTAAAAAGGCCTTTTAAAACTGCAGGATCTTCAATTTTTTAAATAAACTAGTAAAGAGGATCTACTTTCCATGGAAAAAAAATTTTTTTTTCCAGAACATAGAAAGCTGGACCAGTCTTGCACTGAAGCGAACTGCCACGCTACCCTTAGCACGTGGACGTCCTGTTGAAAGTGCGGTCCTCTGGGACAGGACGGTCAGACCCCGGACAGACTGTGAGTGAGTCAGCTCCCTCCCCGTAGCTGTCTTTTCTCTGCTATATATTTGTATTTCCAGAGAGAAGGGGCTTTCTGATTCATGGACCCCAGATAGTTTGTTAACTGTTGTTCCTCCAGAGCTTGCATCTCAGACTTAGGAAACACTGCTCAGCTCGGACAGTTATGGAATATGTAAGTGACTTCCGGTCTCAGGCACCACCTTGTCCCCCAGCAGCTGGTGTGCGCTCCCTGGTTAATTACGCCTTGTGGTGTGAGAAGGCACCAGTGAAGGCTAATGCATCTAAGCTATAGGAACTGAGGTCTGCAGTCATGAGTGCTGTGAACTCTGGGGCACGGACTTCACTGGCTCTACGCTTAAAGTCATCCCCGTCCCAACAGGAACGAGGGGGCCACGTGCACCATGGCCACCGCAGAGACTGGTGTGGCTCAGAAACAAAGGGGCAGAGTCACTTCAAGGAAAAATAACGCAGGAGTATTTATTTAGAGAGACGGAGCATCCTCGTCACTTGGTCATGCTGGAGAGCCACCCGAGTTTGAACAGCGAGGGTGCAGCCGAGTCTTCCTCATCAGCGACCAGCTGCCTGAACAGGGAGCCGGCCTGCCTGGGGTCGTCTGCTCGGGAGAGTGCCGGGGGCACCGCTTGCCGCTGTGTGGAGAGGAAAGTGCCTTAGTGTCCACCCAGATCCCCGGCTGCCTGTCCCCGACTCCGCTCGGGGTCCACACGGCGTGCACACGGCGGGTCTGAGCAGCACGGCCAGCTCCCGGAGGGCACTGCTTAGTCCAGATGGGAAAGGACACGCAGCAGACTGAGGGGCTGTGGCAGGACAGCCAACACCGGGAGCGAGGACTGGAGGAAGGAGAGTGTGTGCCTCCTCCCCCTGCTGTGTTCCCCTGGGGGGCAGAGCTGAATGGTCAGCTACCGGAAGGAAAGTGGACAGCTGTGGGCTAAGACACAGGTCTGGGCTAAGGAGCTGGAGGCTTGTGCACAGACCATTTCCCCCCAACCCCCTTACTCCCATCTCCAAGTTTTAAAACCCAGTGTTGATTGAGGATTTTGGACCTGACTGGGTTTGATGGCAGGGAATATGGAAAGGAGACATTGCGAGTACTTTTATCCAACCAGAGAGCAACCGAGGACTACACGCTGGAAGGAGAGAGCTGTGTGAGCTCTCAGACACACTTGTAAACAACACACTTCAGAGACCCCCAGAGGACTCCCGCAGCTATCCTAGCAGATGGCAGCCTGCTGAGACAAAACGTCTATCAACAGGAACAGGTGAAACTCGAGGAAGCAGACTCCCTACCCGCCTAAGAGAAATGAGAGACGAAACCATCGCTGAAACAGAGCCTTTTTTTTTTTTTCTCCCAAATAAGTACAGTAGTAGTGCTGGGTTAGCAGTTAACTCCTCTACCCTCTTAATCACAAGCTGTAATCTCGGTCCGTCCTGCACATTTCTACAGCTGTGGCAGCCTGAGAGTCATTTCTACTGTGAGGCTACCTGATAGTGTCAGTGGGCATCTTTTAAAACCTCTTAGCTCAAGCTAGTCACATCGTGTACTTCCTTATCGCGCCGCCATTAAAAGCAGCATTAGTGCACCTTGCCACTCGTTCTCGATCGGTTATTTGAGGTGGGGCTGAGCGGGGCTGAGCAGGTGGCTTGGTGGGAGGCGGGGTGGGCTCCCTGAAGTCGGACACTCACCTGGGCTTTGGTTTCCGTGCTTCCGCCAGCTGACTTGGCCTTTCGTGTGCTTGTCATGCTCAGTGGAAGAAGCCCAAACCTGCCAGACAAGATGAAGGCAGCTCAACGGAGGGACGGGGGCAGGCTGGGGGCCGAGCAGGGGCTGCTCGGCGTCCTCACCTGATCTGGCTTGATGCCAGTGGCAGGATGTTGTGGGCTTCCTGGGAGTTGAATGTACTGCTCCTGGGGGTGAACTGGTTCTCCGGACCCGTCACCAGTCCAAAGAGAACCTGCGGACGAGACGGGACAGGGTGACAGGCTGTGTGCCGCGTTGTCCAACTGAGAGAAAATCTCCTGTTGGCAATCGGTCGCTGCTTTGTCTCTAACCGTCCTTGGGTGGGGGTATGTCCTCTTGAGTGTGTTAATACTGCAAATCATTGCCGGCAGGTCAGAATCTGAGTCGAGTAGCTCTGATTCTATTCCTCTTTCTGAAGCCCTGATAAAACTTTAATAGTCCTTACCCACAACTAAAGGGGTCATCCCATTGCCTGGGCTGTGAGGTTTGAGGTTCGATCTAAACCTTTCTCCGCCCGTGACTGACTAATTCAGCTGCGTCTTGGCCGTCCCCACCCCTCAGTTACGCGGTGGGCAGGTCTGGGCGGTGACCCGAGCCCACGGTCCTTCATGCAGAGCGAGTGTGTTCTCCCGCGACTTACAGAGGTCCGCTGCACCAGGCGGTTGAGGTTGCTGTGAAGGTGGGGTGTGAAAACGTCCAGGTCAAATGGGTCGATGAGCGTTTCCAGGTAGTCAGCCACTTTCTCAACTCTAACGAGAGGGTTAAGATGGTCATTCTCCAGCTTTTGTAGGACAGAAACCCAGCTCGGGCTGTTGTAATGCTGGAGAAGTCCTGGAACGGGTGGGTCTGTTCTCCGTCACTGCCGCCTTAGCACCACTTGTCAGTGATCACTGTGCTTAAAGAATCCTTAGGAGTTTGAACCTGGTGGGATGTCTTCTAAAGTTAAGTACATAACTTCCCCATATTGTTTTCAGGAAGGGCACTGGAGGCTCAAATTACACCTAACAGTTGATAGGCAGACTCAGAGGAATGAGACCCGAACTACTACCGACCCTGGAATCGATCTAGTGGGTGGTCATTCTTTATCTTGCTGGTAACGTGAGCCTGAATTGTGTTGAGAATAAACACAGGGAATGAGCAGGAAGAGGCGGACTCCTGCGGCTTCCTGGAAAGGGGCCATGCAAGTCAGAAAGAGACCCGCTGGGAGGGTGGGCACGGCTACCTGGGGTCCTGTCTGCAGGGCCGCTCTTCATCTCTTCACCCTTGGCTGTCAGGACGACACTGAGGTAGCGCAGGTCATAGAGCAGCTGCAGTGCCCGATTCTGGGTCATTGGAAAGGCACCTTCTTTCTGCAAATGAATTTCCCACCCCCACCCACTAAGGTGAGAATAAACAGCTTCGTGTTTTGTCTGCGTTTCAGCTGGTTATTTCAGAAGCTTTTTATACTCAGAAGATCAGTTTTATCTCATGACAACAACAAAAGCAACTTAACAGTAGATACTCGGTCTTGAACAAAACTAAAAAGCTAATGGCAGGGAGGAGAGCCGGCCCTTAGAAAAATGTCTCAGGTGCTGCAGACGGTCGCTTTATAGGAAAAAAGCTCCCGGCATGAAGGAGGAGGACTTTTTGAGGACACTAAGGAGAGAAGACTCATCTGAACTCTTTCCCAAGTCAGGAGCTGGTCCATCTTAGAAACAGGACTGATGAAATGGGAGTAAGCTGGAGGCAGGGGGCTGGGCGATGCATGCCCCCTGACACTGGTGGGCTCTGCTGCTCCTCTGCCCCCGCCTCTGCGCCTCCGCGCCCCATCTACGTGCCCACAGCGCATCCTGAGCAGCCCGGAGCCCGCCTGACCACCTGACATGGCTGGGCGTGCACAGCAAGTCTCTCTACTTTGGAGTTTTCGTCCCTGCCGCGTTATGGAACCTGCTTGGCCCTGGGAGTGGGTGTGATTCAACTCCCGGAAGCGAAAGCCACTGCCCGTTAGACTGCCCAGGATGAGTGGGTCTTAACTCCTGGACTCCTGGATGAGAGCTACCTAAACCCAAGAGCAACCTGGGGCTTTTACTTCTGTTCTTAATGGGAAGAAATTGGCAGGCCTACCTTCAGCTGCTTGGCTTCTGAGAGCCTCTCGTAGGCGGCAACTACTTGACCCAGGCAGCTTTTCAGCATCTCCTGCAGGGTCACCTTTGGCAAGGCGTGGCCTCCAACCCGATTGACTTCCTGGCACAAGCTAAACAGGAAGGACTGGACGTGCCAGGAGGCTAGAGGGACAAAGGAATGCGGAGTTGCCAACCTGTACTGATTAAATGAGATGCGTGGAGAGTGGGCTCCAGGAGCCTAACGAGGCTTCCGCTTCAGGACTCTGACCCGGCCAGTCCGCCCCCTCAGAGCAGACCAGTGGACAGGCCCGAGTGGCATCTGCCCTCGTTCCCCTGGCGCCCTGGGCTCGACCTGCCACGCTGCTCGCCACTGCAGAGTCCACTGCAAGGCAAGCTGTTCTCTAGCAGAGTCTGTGCTACAACAGGAAAGGAGCTGAGTAGGCTTCTCAAACTGTCCACGGGCTTGGCCGTCCGCCCACTTTGCCCCACAGGAGAAAGGCGTGCATACTATCCGCTCTTCCTCAGAAGCCTCATCTGGATGATCCTTCCTAAAGTCTCTCCTTCCCACAAAGCAGGCTTTCCCCCTTTCGGTTCACAGGCCCCTCGTGGTGGCCCCTGCTCACCTGTACAGGGAGTCGGATCTTGGACGTGATGCTGCTGCCAGACTCGGCTTCCTCCTGGATTTCCAGTTCCTCCCAGCTGGTGGCTGAGGCCAGGACGGAGCCAGCATCGTCTACGAGTAATGACTGGGCGAATCCATGGGCCAGAACCTGGTGATGAAACCCAGATATCCACACAGACCACTCAGAGCCTCTGTAGAGTTTGCGTCAAACTACTTGAGTGATCGTGCAGCCAGCTTCTGCTGCACAGGTTGCCTGTGGATGGTGAGTAGCTGAGATCACTTCCTTCTGACCAACTGCTGATACCAGTGGTGGGGTCTGGCTGCCAACTACGCTACACAGGGGCCCCCTCTGAAGACCCCAGTGGAGGCAACAGGGATTATATTTATGTTGAAGATCAGAGAACAGAGACCCTTGTCCAGAAAGAAAGTCTTTCATTCTCATCAGGTCAAAGGAAAGAAAAAAAAAAAAAATCCAGCGTTTGAGTCTCTAAAATCTAGGCAGTTTAAAAATAAATAGGCAGTTTTTACACCTGAGCTCTCTGGCAGAGATAAAGCAACTGGAAACAAGAACGGTTATTCCCTTACTATTAAAAGGCCTCGCTGAGCTTGGCCAGCCTGGACTATGGCAGAGGGGAAGGTGGGGAAGGAAGCCTGGCAGGCATGGAAGGGGCGTGCTGACGTGTCACTCACCCTCACGACCGCTGAGCCCCAGACCCGGTAGCCTGTCACGCTCCGCTGCAGGAGGAGCTCCTTCACGTCCTGCCACCTGGCCTGTGTGGGAAGGACCTCCTGCGCCTTCCCCTTCCCCTGTTTCTTCAGAGCCCGGGAGTCCCGAGCGGGCGTCTCGGGGCTCCCCGATCTTCCCAGGATGCACTGCTTCAGGTGGGGACACAGCTCCCCCAGGGACTGGCAGAGTCTGGCCATGAAGAGGGCGGAGTGCAGCTTGGCCCCGTCGAGCACATCCTGCTGCCCTTGAATGGCCTGTTCGATGCTCTGCAGCTCCGCCTGGATGCAGTCCGCGATGTCCTGGATGCAGGCTGTAGAGTGCGTCCGCAGCGTCTCCTGCACGGTCTCTGCGTCTGCGAATCTGTTGAAGGCGCAGCTCTCAGCTGCCGCAGGGGAGGTGTCCTGGCGGGGCGACGGGTCACCAGAGGGGAGGTAGGCCAGGAGGTCCTCCAGTTTCACCTTCAGTTTAGAATCCAGGGCAGAGCAGAAGCTCTGCACGCAAGGGCTAATGGCCTGTGCCTTCATGGAGAGCCCGCTGCCCTGAAACGGAGCCCGGCTGGACACGCTGACCCAGGCGGCGTCAGAGGGCAGGTCGCTGGGGCTCTCGGACCACAGGAAGACAGCCATGTTGTGCTCAAAGTGGAGGTGCTTGCCTGAAGCCGAGCTGCTGCTTTCCAGTTCCTGCAGGGCTGAAATGAGGAGCTCCTTGGAACTACTGGAGATGGAGTCGAAGCCTTCTTTGGTCAGAGTCTGAAAGAGAAGGGGAGAAGAGTTCGAATCCCACTTGCTTCTTGGAAATCTCAACCTAGAGCACCGAGCGGCAGACGACCCTAGCGTCATGTTCTCTCCGACGCTC
>SJXQ01007794.1:56837-73762 GCA_006408695.1 Aepyceros melampus
TCGGTGGCCCTCACGGCGTCCAGCAGCCCCGCGGCGCAGCGGCGCATCTGGCCGATGGTGTCGGCCGCCTCGATCAGGTCGCGGTACCGCTCGCCCACCATCTGCCGCAGCTCCTCCTTCTTGTGCTCGATCTCGGCGCGCACCTGGCGCTCCAGCCCGCGGATCTCCTCCGCGCCGTGGGTCTCGAAGAGCGCCGCGGGGTCGCGGAGGTCCAGCCTCTTCAGGGCCGGAGAGGCGGCCGCGGCCGCCATGATGGACGCGTCAGCGCCCCGGCAGGGCACTTCCGCCCGGCCGCGCCGCCCGGCCGCCATGTTGGTTGAGGGCGGAAGCGCTTCCGCCCGGTGGGTGGGGGCGCGGCCGGGCTGGTTCTGGGCGGCCGAGGGCGGGGCCGGCGATGGGCGGCACTGGTTTTAAACTGGTTGTCTCAAAGTGGTTGGGCGGCACTGTTTTAAGGGGAGCCTGCGTGGCTGCTGGGTCGCTGAGCCGCAGGCGTGTTGGCGCGCAGCCTCACTCGGCTCTGCGGCCTCTCCTGGTGCTGGTGCAGCGCTTCCCCGTCGCGGCTGATGGTCCTCGGCGCCGGCGGGCCGACTGTGACCCTCCTCGCGGTGCTCGGTCCCCGCGCGGCGGCGCCGGGTCGCGGCCCTTCCCCTGCGAGGGCTCCCTGGCACTCTCGGCCCGTCCCTTCCCCTGGGTCGGCCCTCTCCTCCGGGCCCCGGCCGCCGCCGTGTTCGGGTCGGGCTGGGAGCCGGGTGGGCCCACGGAGCTGACCGTGGAGCCCATCCCTGGCTCTCAGCCTGCAGCTTTCTGGGGCGTCCTTGTTCGTCGTTTCCTCTGGGCATCCACCGAGTGCGATGTTGGGAAGAGGGACCTGGGAGTCCGTTTTCGTTCATTGGAAAGTAACTTCACAGAGGCTGGGGACGCGGCCAGAGCGCACGGGTGTGTGCGCGCTCGTTTGCTTCTGCTTTTCATTTATCGTTGGTTATTTCTTCTGGATTTTTGGGTTTGGTTTCAAACCAGTGTTGTACCATCAAAGATGTTCCCCCTGATGGAACCTTACACTGGCACCAGTGCGGCGAGGAGGGTAGTGGGCAGTGAGGAAAAGACTCATGCCTGAGAAAACGATGCCTGGGAGGAGGGTTGGGGTGGGGGTGGGGAGGACGCCTAACTGACTCAATAAAATTTGGAGAGTATGACCTGTTTCTTCCAAGTGTTTCCAAGACCCTTCATTTACCAAAACAACAACAACAACAACAAAAACTTATTGGAGATTTCATGCACAGCAGTGCAGAGAGAATGATACTGGTGTGTCCACCAGCTGGGTCTTACAGTTACTCAGTCATGGTCAGCCTCATGAATGCCCCAACCGCACGTCCTCTCTCTCCCACCATCCCCATGATTTTGAGACAAATCCCAGGCATCAGAAAATTTCAATCTGTCAATTGAACCATTCATTTATAGTACTCTCCCTGGAGGAGGAACTGGCAACCCATTCCAGTATTCTTGCCTGGAGAATCACATGGACAGGGGCCCTGGTGGGCTACAGTCCATGGGGTCGCAGAGTTGGGACATGACTTAGCAACTGCACAGAGATAGTATCTAGTTTACTTCACCATAGCCCTGCAACCTGGGGAATTTGACAGGTGGGAAACCTGGAACCCAGAGAGGCTTTAAACCCAGAATGGATTTACTCGGTGTAACCGTCAAAAGTCCATCCACAACGTGATCCCATGTACACTTCAGCCCTGGAAAGGAGGTAGAAATAATTATTCTATGTCTGACGAAAACCCCAGAGAAGCTTACTTATTCCTGCCACATAGTTAATCAGAGACAGAATAAGCACTGAGACCTAGAATTTTGACTTCCTTTTCTACTTTATCTCACAACGCCCCACAAACTCAAAGCGCTTCCTGGTGGCAGGTCTGCTCTTTGCTGTCACTGCAGCCCCATCAGGTAGGGACACTTGCTGCTGCTTGGCTTTCCATCGCCCGCAGGATCTCTTCTGTGTTTGAGAATCACCGCTGTATGGCAACATCTCTCTGTTCCACTCACAGCTGAGCTGGGATCTGCCGATCAGACACAGCCCTCCTAGGACTTTAGATGGAGAGCTAGTGATGTCAAGGAGCAGGGAGACTTCATTTTGGTGGTGATATGGGTGCCCCCTACAGACATCCACTCTCCAAGGGCAGCAGAGACTCTGAATCCAGCTGTGGCATCCAGCTGCCAGTGACAGCCAGGGGTGACCTCCCCAGTATCTTGTGTTTCGACTAGATTCTGAAGGTTCACTTTCCTTGGTTACTGTCTCTCCCGAGCAGGGTTCCCCAGCTTCCCCAGGGGTTTTATGGGCAGTCCAATATGTTATTGATATATTTCAAAATCAAAACACTTTCAGTTGCTTGCCCTAGAGACTCCAACTGACCTGTACCCTCTGAGTTTCTGGCTCCACGAATGAGAGTTTGGCTGGCATCTTTGGAACAGCAAGCGGGAGGAATGTCAGCTTGGGTGCGGGGGCCTCAGGGTTCGCATGGAGTGGGGGGCGGCCCTGGCACACACAGCTGTCATTTCAGGTAGAGAAAGGGCAGGCTGACATTGCAGCAGAGTGTGTTCCAAAGGCAGGGCTTCTGCACGCCTTCTCTCTGCCTCCCCAGCCAAGTTCCCCCGGCTGCCCTGAAGATGCCACTGTTGCTCTTCTGCTTGCGGATCCGAGCGCCCAACAGAGGCTGTCACCAAACCGGCTTCTTGCCTGGGCGCTGGGAGACTGGGGGCTGCGGGAAGTGTGTGTTGGACTCTTCACTCTCCACGATCCCTTTCCCAGCTCCTCTGCATGGATGTGGCAGTGAGGCTTTCTTCTTCCTCCGCCTCCTGCTTCGTGGTTCCAGCAAAACCAGGATGTGGGCAAGGAGTTCAGCTCCGGCAACTGGGCAAGGCACTGGGCTGGGAGCCAGGGCTGAGATGTGAAATAGTCTTTCTTTTTTTTTTTTCCTTCGAGGAAGTAGAAGGTACCTCCTCATTTTATTGCCATCTTTTTTTTTTTTTTAAACTCACTGTTTTATACTAGAACAGAGCCGATTAATAATGTGATAGTTCCGGGTGCGTAGATGAGTGACTCAGCCATACATAGACGCGTATCCATTTTCCCCCAAACTCCCCTCCCATCCAGGCTGCCCCATAACACTGAGCAGAGTTCCCTGGGCTACAAAGTAGGCAGGTCATCTATTTTCAGTATAGCTGTGTGCACATGTCCATCCCAAATTCCCTAACCATCCCTTCCCCCAGCCCCTCCCCCAACCATAAGTTCATTCTCTATGAGTCTGTTTCTGTATTCTAAATAAATTTATTTGTATCATTTCATTTTAGATTCCACACATAAGGGACATCCTATGATATTTCACCTTCTGTGTCTGACTTCCTTCACTCAGTATTTTGCCATCTTTTAATTTTATTTAGAGATGACTGCATGTGTATATGTGTATCTTGTGGCAACTCTTTTTTTGTTGTTAACTTAAAAAATGTATTTCTTTATTTTTGGTTGCAATAGGTCTTTGGGTCTTTGTTGCTGCGCGTGCACATGGGCTTTCCCTGGTTGGGTCGAGTGGAGGCTGCTCTTTGCGGTGTGTGGTTTCTCACTGCAGCAGCTTCTCTATTGTGGAGTGTGGGCTGAAAAGTTGTGGTGCACATGCTTTTTTGCTCCATGGCATGTGGAATCTTCCCGGGCCTGGGATCAAACCCGTGACCCCTGCATTGGCAGGCATAGTGCGGCAACCCCCGATGACAAAATTTCCTCCTTTCTCCTTAAATCTTTTGGGGTAGAATTTTAAGCATCCCATGTTTTAAGTTCAAGAGATGACATTTAGATCACCCTGGGCTCCTGAAATCAAACCTAGCATTCTGCCGATTATAACAGCTGTCATTTCAAGCACCACTTCAGCACTTTGCACGTATTATATTTAATTCTCACAGAACTTCTGCAGCGTAGCTTGTCTGCCACTCATCTGATTGTAAAACAGGGTTTCATCAGGAGCGAGGCACCTGTCCGAGATGACACAGGCAATCGGAGGCTGAGTCAGTCTTCAGATCTCAGTTAGTCTGACTCTGAGGTCCTTGATCTTTGTCACGTTACTAGCTTCAAAGAAAATTTCAGAACATCAAAAGCCAGAAGAAGCAGACGATTCCGAAGCAAAATTCAGACTGGCACCGCCTCCTGCCCTTTGCCCAGCAGCGAGGATCTGCAGGTTTGGGCGGGTGCAGGCCCCAGGCTGGAGTGGCGTCCAGTGATGCGGGAGCCAGTGACCCCGGGGCGGCCGTGCCCAGGGGCCCAGTTGTCTGTGTGCTGGAGGGCTGTCTTTGAAAACTGGGAACACGTTCTGACATTTTCCCTTTCTCTGGGCCCGTCAGCACTCTTATCTCAGAACATTGAGGGGGCAGGTTTCTCCTCCCTTTTAAATAGAAATACAGTAAGCCAGCCAGCATCATGCCTAAAATAGAAGGGTTTTTAAAAACACATTTTTGCAGATCCCACATGTTCTCCTTCATTTATGCATTGTGTGGTCTCGCATCTGGCCCTTGGCTCCCTGATGAAAGGATTCAATAAACATTTGCAAAATGAGTGAATAGCGTCCTACCTGTGTGTCACATAGTCACGAAGTGTCTGCTCGAAGGCCACGTGGGAAAGGCAGAGGGGCTTCTGTCATCGGTCACCTAATAGCCGACATACTAAAAGCAGCAAGACGGTTCTGGCCTCTATCACACCCACTTCAAGGCCTCATTTCAGTACCTCTCTTTCTCTTAAGACTCTTTTGATGCGGACCAAAGTCTTTACTGAATTTGCTATAATATTGTTTCTGTTTTTAAAAAACGTTTATTTCGTTAGGCCGCTCAGGTCTTAGTTGTGGCCCGTGGGCTCACTAGTTGCGGTGTGTGGGCTTAGTTGCCCAATGGTATGTGGGATCCTAGTTGCCCGACCAGGGATCAAACCCGAGTCCCCTGCACTGCACGGGGCATTCCTAACCAGTGGGCCACCAGGAAAGTCCCTGTCTCTGTTTTATGTTTTGTTTTATTGGCTGCCAGGCATGCCTGATCTTAGCTCCCTGACCAGGGACCGACCCCGCACCCCTTAGAATGGAAGGTGAAGTCTTAATCACTGGACCGCCAGGGAAGGCCCAATACCTCTTCTTTTATGACAGGTGGCCGCCTTTTTGGCGTGTCCGTGTTCAGTCTCAAAGGGGAGCCTGCTGAATCTTAGGTCTGGCTGTCCACAGGTGATGCTGGAGAAAGGGCTTTTTCTCTTATAGATTTAGGATGGAATGGAGGCTGAGAACACCAGAGAAGAGATGATAAATGGAAGAGACAAAGTAACCAAGGGAAATTAAAATAAGACATTTAACTCTGGCCACCTCATGCGAAGAGTTGACTCATTGGAAAAGACCTTGATGCTTGGAGAGATTGGGGGCAGGAGGAGAAGGGGACGACAGAGGATGAGATGGCTGGATGGCATCACTGACTCGATGGATGTGAGTCTGAGTGGATTCCGGGAGTTGGTGATAGACAAGGAGGCCTGGCGTGCTGCGATTCATGGGGTTGAAAAGAGTCGGACACGACTGAGTGACTGAACTGAGCTGAACTGAAGCTAGGAGAAGGGCTTCCCAGGTGGCTCAGTGGTAAAGAATTCACCTGCCAATGCAGGAGAGTGGGTTTGATCCCTGGGTTGAGAAGATCCCCTAGAGGAGGAAATGGCAACCCACTCCAGTATTCTTGCCTGGAGAATCCCATGGACAGAGGAGCCTGGCGGGCTACGGTCCATGGGACAGCAAAGGAGTTGGACATGATTTTGTGACTCAACAGTAACAACAAAGCTAGGAGAAATGAAAAAGGAGAAAGCAAGAAGGTAGAGGGAAAAAAGGAGAGGAATCTGACAACAAATGAACAGATAGCAAAGAAAAGAAAGGGAAATTTGTTCTGGTAAAGGATCGATTGTATCGATCAAAGGAGTGCCTGGGGCGGGACAGAAGATCCAGTCACAAGCCACGGCCTGGGGTGATTGAGACACTGGGTGTTTGCCCTTGGCTGACATGCTAGTAGGGTAAGAATGCCTCCCACAGTCATCTTAACATCTCTGTGTCAATGTTTATCAGCCTGTGTCAACTGGAGGTGACATTTGTCGTGGGAGGGATGGTTATTTGACTTAACTGTTTGCGGATACCGGAGACCCTGCCTTCAACAAATAGCCAGGCAGGCATCACATTTGATGCAGAGAGCCTGGACGTCTGGACTGCCCACAGACTCAACACCTTCACTAGAAAAGGAGATATCAAAAATCCCACTCCAAACATTAGTTTGGACGCTTAATTAGTGTGTATTTGAGCGCCTGCTATGTTAGTTATCTCTGTTGCTGCAATGGAGGATCGAAGAGATAGCTGATCCTGTAACAATCTCTCATTTCTCTTTTTTAAACTTTTAATTTTGTATTGGGGTAAAGCCCATTAACAATGTTGTGACAGTTTCAGATGGGCAGCGAAGGGACACAGCCATACATACACCTGTATCCATTCTCCCCCAAACTCCGCTCCCATCCGGGCTGCCCCATAACATTGAGCAGTCGGTGCAGTATCGTACAGTACTGCCCCTGTACAGTAGGTGC
This sequence comes from Aepyceros melampus, assembly GCA_006408695.1. Classification (NCBI taxonomy): domain Eukaryota; kingdom Metazoa; phylum Chordata; class Mammalia; order Artiodactyla; family Bovidae; genus Aepyceros; species Aepyceros melampus. The sequence goes on from SJXQ01007794.1 coordinate 63,472, forward strand.
TTGTTGGTTCTCCATTTTATTTTTTATTTATTTGCTTTTTAAAGTTTATTTAATTGGAGGATAATTACTTTCAGTATTGTGATGGTTTTCGCCAAACATCAGCCAACATGAAGCAGCCACAGATGTGTGTCCCCCCATCCTGAACGCTGCCTCACCTCCCTCCCCGCCCTTATCCATTTTAAATATAGCAGTGTGTACATGTCTATCCCAGACTCCCTAACTATCCCTTCCCCACACTCTTCCTCGTTCCTCCGCAACAACCATAAGCTCGTCCTCTAAGTCCGTCTCACTTGAAGCGTCCTGCACTCTCTTCCCTGCTCCACCGTTCCACCCTGGCCGATGAGCTTTCTCACATGTGTGGAGAAGATGGAAATAATCAGGAAGGTCCTCAAGTTAAGTCCCCTAAATCCAACTCTGGATCTCACCCCTCCCACCTCTCAAGGAGCTCACTCTCTTCTCTCTCCTCCATAATTTTCTCCTTCTCAGTGGGACGGTTTCCATCATCTCAAAAATATTCCCTAGCATCTCTCATCGTATAAAACTGTTCCTTTGTCTTCCAGTCTCCTTCCAGCGCGCCCACCTCTCTCCCCATCACAATGAAACGTTTTGACCTTTGGTAATTGCTGTCTCTACAAGACGCCTCCAGTTCTCTTCTCCAGCTCCATCCATTAGGACTCCTTGCATTACCACTGCATCCACTGAAAGACCGCCCTCCCCATCTTGTCAGTTTGTTTCAGCAGTCACTTCATTTCCGGACCTTTCAGCAGGCTTCAGCATGGCTGACCCACCCCTTATTGACACAGTTGCCTCTTTTTTAATTGGAGGATAATTGCTTTACAATATTGTGTTAGTGGCTGCCATACGTCAATATGAATCAGCCATAGGTATACATATGTCCCCTCCCTCTTGAACCTCCCTTCCACCTCCCTCCCCATCCCTCTCCTCTAGGTTGTCCCACAGTCCTGGCTTTGAGCTCCCTGCATCATACAGCAAATTTTGCAGCACTGTTTACAATAGCTAGAACATGGAAGCAACCTAGATGCTCATTGACAGATGAGTGGATAAAGAGGTTGTGCGTATATACCACAGAATATACTCAACCATAAAAAGGAATGCATTTGAGTCAGTTCTGTTGAGGGGGGTGAACCTAGAGCCTATTACACACAGTTGCCTTTTGACTTCTGTCAAGACAGCTTCTTCCATCACCAGGCACTTCTTAATCTCTTTTGCTGGCTCTTCTTGCTTTGCATGACTTCGTAACATTGGAGGGGTCCAGGCTCAAGCCTTAGCACTGGTCCCTTCTCAGTCTGCAAAGCCTGACTGGGTGACTCCATCCTGCCCAGTCCCCTAAAGACTCAGAGGGGCACCCCAAGGGTTCAGGTGGAAATTATGTTGGCAGTGCAAGTGTAGAGAAGGGGAAAGGTGTTTGCTGATAGCTCCTGCATTTGTCCTCCAGCCCTGGATTATACATCTAGCCGCCTCCTTAGACTCCTCACTTGGGTGTCTAAGAGGCATCTCAAACCCAATACATCCAAAGTAATCATTCTCTCCCTGCCACCCTTCCTATTCTCTTCTCCGAGCCAACTCTATTTCAGAAAATGGCACCACTGAGTTATTCATGCCAAAACCTCAGGAATAATCCTCCATGCTTCTCTCTGTCCACACCTGATCCATTTTCCAATCCTGTAGACTCTTCCTCCAGAATAGGAGTTGATGAACTTTGGCTATGAAGTCAGAGAGTTAATGGGTTTTGCAGGCCCTGTGGTCTCCGTGAGAACTGTTCAACAAGGCCACCGTAGCAGGAAGTCAGCAGTAGACAGTAGGTAAGTGAACGAGCATGGCTGTGTTCCAAGAACACTTCATTTACAGAAGCAAGCCAGGGGCCAGTTTTGGCCCATAATTAGCTAATCCCTGATGCGGGGTGTATCCCTGGCCTTTTCCATTTCCACTGTTACAGAGGCCAAGTCATCGTTTCTCATCTGAGCCACTTAAACTGCTTCCTCTTTTGTTGATGGGATCTTACTTCCCAAACCTGGGATTGAACCCACGCCCCCTGCTTTGGAAGCGTGAATCTTAGCCATCAGACCACTAGAGAAGTCCTTCGGATTACCTTCTATTCCCCCTGTTTCTACTCCTGTCCCATTAGTAACTCTCTTTGTTATGAAAGCAGCTGCATCTTTCAAAAGTGTGAACCAGGCCCTGGGTGTCCCCTGCTTCAACCCTCCAGTGGCTTCTCCCCTTTCTGGGGCAAGTTCCGACTCCTAGCAAAGACCATCAAGAGCCTGCGTGACTGGCTGCATCTCAGCCCACTCTTCCCTCTCGTGCTAGTCCAGCCTCACTGGCGTCCTTTCTGTTTCATAAGGAAGGCTTGACTCACCCCTTTCTGAGGCTTTCATTCCGCCTGTTTGTTTTATCAGATCTTCACGTGGGGTCACCTCCTCTGAGAAGCCTGCCCAGGTCACCCCAACTTAAAGTAGGAAGCGTTAGCATTTCTAAAGGACTTTTTATATGTCAGCCACTGTTATAATCTCTTGAAAATGAACGGCCTTATTCAATTCTCACAGAAAACCCCCTGAGCTAGATCCTGTTCTTATCTCTACTTTATTGAAGGGGAAATTGGGGCCAAGAGAGATTATATAATTTCCCCCAAATGATTGAGGAAGTGGCAGAGCTGAGAAATAAACCAGGCTGTCTGGCTCTGGGGTCCACGACCTTAGCATCGCTGTTTACTGTCTACGTATCACATTTATCGTAACGTTTGTCGCTGTGTTGTGATACCATTCATTTATGCATCTGTTTGTTGCGTGTCTCCCCTTCAGCTTGGAGCAGAGATCTGATCTGTCTTTTGTCTCATCAAATTCTCAGCTTCTAGACCAGTACACACAGTACTGTGTCTGACACACAGTAGATACTCTTTGTTGAGTGTGTGAAAAATAATTTAACTTTGTAGTAATTCATTGGTATGCTGACAAGTCGATAAACATTCAAAATACACCTTATCTTAGAATTCCTATGAAAGAAAGGAAATGATCAGATGCATTATTCTAATTGCAAAAATGTTGAATTCACTGGTAATCTGCTCAGCCCTCCCCTTACCCCCGGAATATGTGAATTCTTTGGGCTTTTAAATGTTACTTTGAAATGAGAAGAGTCTTGTGGTCATTTTCACCTTCTTATTCCTTTTCTCCTTGCTTCTGGGCTGTGTAGTCTAGGACAGCAATCCTGAGGGTCAGGATAAGTTCAAGGGAAGGTGGTCCCTTCCGGTGTGGTTGAATGTTTTCAATTGAAGGACACATCTGTACGAGGAGCCTTTTCATTACAGGGCTTCCCTGGCGTCTCAGCAGTTAAGAATCTGGGAGGCCAGTTTGCTGCCTGGATCGGGAAGATCCTCTCGAGAAGGAAATGGCAACTCACCCTCGGATTCTTGCCTGGGGAATCCCATGGACAGAGGAGCCCAGTGGGCCATAGTCCTTGGGGTCGCAATAGAGTCAGGCGTGACTTAGCAGCTGAACAACAACAGCGACAACAGCAACACGCTATTGCAGTGATCCTGCCCTCACCAGTATTCTTGCGTGGGAAATCCCATGGACGGAGGAGCCTGATCGGCTGTAGTCCATGGGGTCGCAAAGAGCCGGACACCACCGAGCAACTTCAGTTTGCCCTCACCTTGCTTAGAGAAGTATGTGGCCTCCCAGGCACCCATAGCTGCCACCTGAGAATATTTGACTGTAATGATGGAAGAAGGGATATTTTCCTCTTGGATACAGCATAATTGGAGGAATAACTTGGGAGGAAGCAGTTGTCAAGTCTCCCTTTCCTGGGGATGAACCATTGGCAGGATCCTGTCTTATCCTGGGACTCACACAACCTAAAATCAGTTGTCAGTTAATGAGGGCTTAGACCGCAAAGAGTTCAAAGACTCCGGCGGGGAAATCAGATCTCTGCGCAAACTGCCGTTTCAGGAGGAGGTGTGCTTGCGGGAAGCCTTGTCTCTCCTGGACTGTGGACTTTGTTTGCTTCTGTTGTATTTTAAGCTCTACCAGGTAAATCAGAAACATAAACCTGCTTGGCCTGAGGCTGGGTGATCAAAGACCCTGAGTTCTTAAGACTTGGGAAAATTTGCTCTTTGAGTGTCTGCAATTAGAGTTTGGGGGAGAATCCATCACTTGGCTAAAATGTATTGAATCTTCTTCTGATAGGCTTTTGGTACAGGCGCAGATCATGGAAGAGTGTGCTACTTGACCTTTGAATTTGAAAAGCCGTGCACACGAGTTTATGTCTCGCAAAGGAGGCTCACATAGTTGCATTCTGCGTCGCAAAGGAGGCTCACATAGTTGCATTCTGCGTCATCTGCCCAAAGCAGAATCTCTGGGTGTTGACCACCTGGCATCCTGTGTGAGTAGGTGGAGCTCTAATCCTGCATCCAGTTTGCCGCTCCTGAGCTGTCCCCTGCATTGGGAGTGTGGAGTCTTAGTCTTAGCCACTGGACCACCAGAGAAGTCCCTATCCTCCTAGAATTTAGAGAGTGCTTTTAACTCCGGAAGGCCCCCAGGGCCCCTCAGTTATGCCCGCCTGCACCTTGGTGAGGTATGTGGGGGTCCAGTGGAGGCTAGTTTAGGTGGTCTGCTCACCTCCCTTGTGGTGCAGTGTGCAGGGGGCATGGGCGGTACCCTGCTTTTGCCCTGGGCTCTTCAAAAGTGGCAGTTGGGTTTTTGGTCTTTTTGTATCTCGTTGTTCACAATTTTGTAGCATGCATGCAGTTATTTTTAGTCTGCTATCGTTCTTTGTATTTTGTTGCTCGAAGAGATGTGTGTCCAGGTGCAAGCCTTACGGCAAAGGGTCCCAGGTCCCAGCCTGTCTCAGGAGAGGCGCAAAGGGATGAAATAGGATTCTGCCTGTGGGCGAAGGACATCACAGGCACAGCTCCTGGTCCCGCCTCCCCCGTGGCGTCAGCTCTCAGGGGCTCTCGTAGCCTCCCCTGTTTCAGCGCTCGGGCTGGTGACTGTCTTTCATGTTTGCCTGGACTCCAGGCTCCTCATCCAGCTCTCTCTCCCCCACCCCATCCCTCTGTGTGCAGCTCCTTCCATTACATTCATTTTAGTTAAACCCCTCTGAGTGTGCCATCTGTTTCCAGCTGGACTCTGTGCCATGCAGATGGTTATAGACCCCAGATTAGCGACGGACTCCCCCGCCCCGTTAGCACCAGGCCCCAGTCCAGCCCCGATATCACCCCGGGGGGAGAACGAACAGCTCAGCAGTTTAGAACACACTGTGCACCCGAAGTTTCTGCAACACATGGACAACACAAACCCCTGCTTAGGAAGGGAAGACCTCATGTCCCCTGTCTGTTCGGGTGCAGACAAGTTGAGGCTTAGCAGAGGAGGAAAGCCCTCTAGGCAAGAACACTGTGTGGACAGAAATCGTTTAGCGCCTTACTGGGCAGTGCACGATTCACTTACTTTTCTGTGCTGGACTTGCTTTATTTTGCATCACGCAGTCAGTTATGTCAGGGCCAGCTGAGTTTTCCTAATGACAGGATCAGAAGCCGTGGTTTAATATTAGCCAATCTGGAAAATGTTCGGTGGTTTAATGACCCAGAAGTTTCTGGTCTTTTCTTGCTGTGATGAAAGGTGAGGGGAGTTTCATGTTTATTGGACACCCTTCTGTACCTGGTAATGTGATAAATTATTTGTAATATCTCCTTTCAGCCAGTCTTGATACAACTCTGTCTCGTAGGTAGTATGATCCCAGTTTTGCAGACAGGAAAGCAGGGGTTTGGGAATGTCACAAGCTCCAGCTCACACCTCCCATAAGTGAAAGTGCAGTGATGTGGTTAACAAATCGGGTTCTGGGCGAGGGATGTCAGTCCGCTATGCCTCAGTTTCCTCATCTGTAGAATGGGGGTAACAGTTGGACCTACTTCATAGAGTGGCAATTGACTATAATGGTGAATATAAAGTGCTTAGAACAGGACTCCAAAAGGAAGTGCACTGTGGGCCCTCCAAAAGTTAGCTAATTTCCTTTTCTGATTTTAACAGTCTAACTCATATTGAAGACTGTTTTAAGCACCGGGAAATTTTTGTAATGTTTTGATTTTGAGTGAAAGACATGATGAGAAGATGATAGAAAGTCATTTCCTTTGACCTGATTTCAAAGCTCTTGACATTTCTCTGTCATCAGTCTTACACTGGCCAAGCTTCCGCTCTCTATGACGTTCTTAGAGTGTCCCTTTGTCATGCTACTTAGACTAGGTTACAAAATCTGGAAAAAGTCACATGGGGCCGTCAAAAAGTCATTGTACTAAATGGGACTTTTTTAAAGATTTTTTTTTTAAGTTGACCATTTTAAAAGTCTTTATTTAATTTGTTACAATATTGCTTCTGTTGTTTATGTTCTGGTTTTTTGGCCCCTGAGACATGTGGGGTCTTAGCTCCCTGACCAAGGATCGAACCCACACCCCCTGCGCTAAAAGGAGACGTGTCAACCACTGGACCGCCAAGGAAGACTCTGGTTGTCTGTTTTTAAGCCTTGATTTTTTTTTTCCTTTTGCTATCAGGCAAATAATGGCTAAGAAAACGTTTTGAATGTTTTTCGCTGGGCTGGGAGTTCTAAGACAGATTGCAAAATTCTAAAGTTTCCAGTTCCCCATTTTAGGTAGGTTATGTCAGCTGGAACTCTGGTTCATTTTCCTGAATCTGTGGGATCTTTTTCAGAAGTAGGCAGGAACCGAGCTGAGTCCACACGGCTGGCCTCATGAACAGACTTCGCCCTGCGTTCCTTCACTGAGAGTGTGATTTCTTGGGGAGGTGGTTTCTGAAACAGTACACTTGCAAAAATAAAGTCACTAAAAAAAAAAAAAAAGTTTGCTTTTTGATTTCTAGTATATACCATCAATTATAACAGTGAAGATCGAAATAAATTTATCTGACAGAAGCTCACGCAATTACAAAGGCTGGTGCAGCTTATTTGAAAACATAAGCAGCATTAGCTATTTTGTCTAAATACTGAGCACATAGGAATGACATATTAGCAAAAATATACCAAGATACCATGAGAATAGTAACAATTTCCGGCTTCGGCACACACCTATTCTCCACATATTAAAAAGAAGTTCTTGCACTGTTGTGAAAGTTCTAGGACCCACAGCAGATTTCCCAACCTGGGGATGGGGCAAAGGGCCTAAGAACCCCCAGGGAATCTGACTTCGGAGGCCATTGGCATTTGATACAGAACTTCCACAGGACTGGGGAAACAGACTCTTGGAGGCCACAAACAAAGCCTTGTGCACACCAGGACCCCGGAGAAAGGAGCAGTGACCCCACAAGAGACTGAGCCAGACGTGCCTGTGGGTGTCCAGGAGTCTCTGGTGGAGGCCTGGGTCCACGGTGGCCTGCCGTGAGGTCAGGGGCACTGAATACAACAGGGCGTGCAGAAGTCCTTTTGAAGGAGGTGCCATTACCCCTACCATAGTCTGGCCTCAGGCCAAACTACAGGGAGGGAACACAGCCCCACCCATCAACAGAAAAAACTGGATTAAAGATTTACTGAGCATGGTCCCGCCCATCAGAGCAAGACCCAGATTCCCCCACAGCCAGTTCCTCCCATCAGGAAGCTTCCCTAAGCCTCTTATCCTTCTCCATCAGAGGGCAGACAGAATGGAAATCACAGTTACAGAAAACTAACCCAACTGATCACTTGGATCACAGCCTTGTCTAACTCAATGAGCCATGCCACGTAGGGCCACCCAAGATGGACCGCATGGTGAGAGTTCTGAGAAAATGTTCCACTGGAGAAAGGAATGACAAACCACTTAAGTGTTCTTGCCCTGAGAACCCCATGAACAGTATGAAAAGGCGAAAAAACCACCCATCACAGCACGTAGTTAAAACCCTTTTTGCCTTCGAGGTTGCTGGAGGCTTTTCCTGGGTGTCCCAGGTTTCCTGGTATGCGTAGAGCATGGAAGGAGAAAGAAAACTCCTTTAAGCCTTCAAAGATGGGGATGGAAAGGAGCCCGAAGCCTCCCGTTACCTCCACCACCTTCAGAAAGGGAGAGCCAGGAACAATGCCGGGACCGCTCAAAACAGCAGACAAGGAGGGTGAAATGCATTCAAAAGTGAGTGTGAAGAGCCTTCCGTCTCCTCTGATGATGATTGATCTGCTGTTTATAAAAACCCGCTGTTGTTTACGGTGCGTGACAGCTGGAGAAGGCTGGATAGAGTGACTCTTTCACAAGGAGTGAAGATGACAGGAGGAACGCACCTCACACTAGACCACCTTCAGCGAGCTCTGAAGGCACCACTCATCCGCACTCTGCTCTTTCTTACTGAGACGGTTCTCGGCTCTTGGAAACTTGAATGGAGACTCTTCCAGGGGAAAAGGCTTTCAGATCATCCTGGGGAGTTGAATCATTCCTTTTCCTCAGGATCAGCTGGGGAGAGTGGCGGCCCTATGGGGCTGGACCTGGCTGATTTCCTCCTCTAAACACATCGTCCTTAGCAGGTTGTTCTAACTGGAAACCTTTTCCTCCTACTCCAGGAGCTGTTAATAAACTGCTTCTGTCCAAGGTAGGGAGACTGGAGAGATGGAGAAGAGGCATGAGCGAGGCTGATACCCACAAGGGCTCTTGGCCTCCTTAATCAATAGAAATTGATCATAAGCCAGACAGCAAATTCAGACAAGGCTCTACTGGGGCCCCTGCTACAGCAGGAGAAGCGAGAACAACAGGGCCCCTCGCTTACTCCCCAGAGCTAGCTTGTTCCTTATATGGGGCGAGGGTAGGGGGCGTGGCTTTGGGGTGTGCCCACCCCCCTGGTTGTGGTGTGCGTGCTTTTGCTCCTGACACCCACTGTTTGCTTCTGGCTCTTCAAAAGCGACAGCAGGGATTTTGGGGGTCTTTCTGTATCTTTGGTCCATGATTTTGCCCCTGCTGTGCACGCACGCAGTTGTTTTCAGGCCCGCACAGCTTCTTGGTATTTTGTTGCTGGAGGAGAGGTGTGTCCAGGTGCAAGCACTGCAGCAAAGGGTCTCAGGTCCCAGGATGACTCTGGACTAGAGCTGTCGCGTCCAAGACCGAGGAGGAATGGGGTTTCCTTGTTGCAAAGACAGTCCCCGCGCGCCACGCGGCGAGACCGGTGCCACCTGAAGCCCCTGGAGCAAGCAGAGGCGGTCGCGTGAGGGTACAGGAGAGAAGGACCGTGAAACAGCTGAGGTCTGTCACCTCCCAGAGGAGCCGTAATGAATAATACGGCACCGTCCACTTGGGAGAGCTATTGGGAGACTGTTTTGTTTTATTCTTTTAGCTGATGAATCATTTATTCAAACAAAGCAAAGACATCTCTACATTGTTTCCTTCTCTACGGAAAGTGGAGCATTTTAAATAGATGACTTTCTCTCTTTTTCAACAGAACTTACTTCAATCTGGTCCCAGGAACTGTTTTTCATTTTAGGATTCACAAATAGTAACACATATGCACCCATTACAGCCAAAACAGCATGCTTGAATTTCGGATCGTCCTCCATTATTACGGTAGACTCTACCAACATATGGAGAAAACCCTCCAGCTCTCCCCACCATGTCCTTCTCTTCAGGCCAGTTCTGGCCTTCTTGGGACAAGCCTCTATCGTCAACTTCCTCGTTCTCTCTTTTAGTCAGAAATTTGACATCTCCATTATCTTTTTCATGAACTTCGATTACTCTGGGAACTATTGGAATGTAGGAGACTAATCTGCAAAAAAAAAAAAAAAAAAAGGCATTGTAAGTGGAAGCCAAATTGAGTCTTAATCCAGTCTGAGCCTTTGTTCTAGAAGTGTCTAGACTTTAAAGTGGCAGTGCAGCTGGAACTAAGCTAACTCTAAATCATCTTGAGAATGAGCCCTGGGGACTCCTGTTCATCAAGGAAGGTTCAAAGAACATGCTGATCCCCATCACATACTGAAAGAGAGTGAAAGTCGCTCAGTCATGTCTGACTCTCTTCATGGAAATCTGCAGGCAAGAATACTGGAGTGGGTTGCCATGCCTTCCTCCAGGGATCTTCCCAACCCAGGGATTGAATGCAGGTCTCTTGCGTTACAGGCAGACTCTACCATTTGAGCCACTCGGTTCCTCAAGGAAGGCTCTAAAAAGATGCTCTTCCCCATCACATACTGGCTGGTATTTAAAAATGCATGGGATGAGGGGCTTCCCTGGCGGTCCTGCACTTCCAGTGAAGATCCCGTGCTTCCAGTGGAGGGGGTGGGTTTGATCCCTGGTCAGGGACCTAAGATCCCACACGCTGCATGCCCTTTCCCTGCC
>SJXQ01007794.1:91781-204166 GCA_006408695.1 Aepyceros melampus
TAACTCTAATGGGACAATGCATTCCCCACCTCCCCCCAGTTTTATATAAAAACCAGACTGCCCCTGAAGGACCAGCTAAATAACCATCTCTTTTCAGGGTAGCTTGCTGGGGCGATTGGTATGTGTGTTGGTTGCAACGTCAGAAGTTTCCCACGTGAAATTCAGAACGGCCTCCCCTGTACACGGAGGGCAAGGAGAGAAGAGGAAAGGCAGCCACTCCAGATCGGTAGGTGGCCGGTTTAAGAGGCAGAAAAGTCACTGACGAGGCTTTTCTTGGGCACTGAAAGAGGCACCCGCTCACCAGAATCTTAGACGTTTATAGAGGCCTTTAGTGGGGCTCAGACTTCCCTGGTGGCTCAGATGGTAAAGAATCCACCTGCACCATAGGAATGGACTTGATTCCTAGGCTGGGAAAATCCCCTGGAGAAGGGAATGGCAACCCACTCCAGTATTCTTGCCTGGAGAATCCCATGGACAGAGGAGCCTGGCAGGCTACAGTCCATGGGGTTGCAAAGTCAGACACGACTGAGCGACTAACTACTTTCACTTTAGTGGGGTTCAGTCACGTGTTCAGTCTGATGGTCTCAACAGCACACTGCTCTCGAGACTGTGTCTTTGCAAAGGCTCCTAGCAAGGGGAATATTTGCAATGGCCGAGGAGGGGGCGGGGGCACCGAGTCTCCGATTGCCCCGGGCCAGCTCTCAGGTCACACAGTGGTCACACCTTCTCCGTGACCTCCCTTCGTCTCGGATGAGCTGATGTGGTGTAGCCCCCCTTCACTGGCCCCTCCTTGTGGCTCCTCCTCTCCGCTGCCTCCCTGTGCGGCAGGTGGGTGAGTTCAGCCTAGAAAAGCTAATGTCAGATCCACGCACCGCAGACACGCCTGTCTCCATGTGGGGCTGGCTAAGTGGGCTCTCAACAGCTTGTCCTTGACAGCAGAGACTGTGTTGTTGCTCAGTTGCTCAGTCGTGTCCAACTCTTTGTGACTCCATGGAGTGCGGCACGCCAGGCTTCCCTGTCCAAACTATCTTCCGGAGTTCACTCAAACTCATGTCCATTGAACCGGTGATGCCATCCAACCATCTCATCCTCTGGCGTCTTCTTCTCCTCCCACCTTCAATCTTTCCCAGCATCAGGGTCTTTTCCAGTGAGTCAGCTCTTCACATCAGGTAGACAGTGAGGCGATCAAACCCGTCAGTCCTAAAGGAAGTCATCCGTGAGTCTTCATTGGAAGAACTGATGGTGAAGCGGAAGCTCCAATACTTTGGCCACCTGAGGCGAAGGAACTGTGTAATCTAGAACAGTTGTTGATCTTGTCCAGGTAATGGAGGGCTCCTGCCGCGGCCTTTGAATGCCTCGAAAGAGCTGTCCTGGGCAGCTCCCCTCCGGTTCCGCTCCGTCTCTGAGCCTAACGGCCGTTCTTCCAACCTCCCCTCCATCTGCTGAGTGCAGTCTGCACTGTCACCCGTGGGGCTGTCTCCTTCCTCTGCAGCTTGCTGAGTAACTAAGTAACCAAACCTTGAGCTAGAAAAATAGAAGGGCTGGAGATGAGATAACCTCCACCCTGGCTTGTTTGATATCTTTAAAGCAATTAAATAATACCTTCCCCTCGTTCAGCACTTATCGGAGAGACAATAGACAGCAGGAAATTAAGAACCGGAGCAGGACCCAGGCCCAGTGCTCAGCCTTTAACACGGGGAGATGCCGCTGGGTTCACCCCCTCGGTGAGAAGTTCACAGTCCAGGAGCGCCAACGTGGATACATAAGACCCGGGCAGGTCTTTGTGTCTCTTAGCAGCTTAATAAATTAAGTAGGGGGAATCGTGACTCTGCAGTCAGTTTCGTGGAAGTGAGTCTTTCAGTTAAGCCTAGAGGAAGGCAGGAGAGTGCTGGGAGGAGGCTTGGACCTGGCTGGGAGAGGCAGATGCCCGTCCAAGTATCCAGATGTCCTTGCTGTATTCACGGGGACGCCAGGGATGATGAGGCTTGCCATTTCTGTAGATGGGAAGGGCAGCCCTTCTGTCATGGAGAAAACGCAGATGTACAGGCAAGGTCACCTGCGTGTTGACCAGGTTACCTGCACTTCCTGGGACACCCCTGTTTTCAGGCGTTCTGTCCCTTATTACCCACTAATCAAGTGCCTTTTACCAAAATTAAGATGTCAGCTTCGACATTTTGTCTCCGAGACTGCATCTTGAACCTGGTAGCACCAGAAGCCCTTTCTGATGTCATGGGTCTTGATGGTTAGTTTGGAAAATATGGCATATGGTCAACAGACCTCTTGTAAAAGTCTGGACATTTGGCATCATGGGTTGAACGGTCTCTTTAGATACAGAACGGGTTGACTTGAGACCCTTTCTTGGCGTCTCTCTTCCCCACCCCTTGACAGGTAGAAGTTTCCCTGGATGCTTATCCCTTTTTGCTATGAAATTCCTCAATCCCAGGGGAGTGCAATGGCCGAGTGAATGAGCAGGCGTCAAAATCTCTCTGAAAACCACCCCAGATATGTCTGGAGTTGGGATAATGGTTAAAAGACCTCCAATAAGTCTAGAAACGGAGATCATGGTTAGAAGACAATAACCATGGTTTAGGGTACACTTTTCTCTCCCTTCCCTCATTTGGGCAGAACTGCACATAGAATCCTGGAGCCAGAAGGAACCGTAGACATGCTCAAATTTATAGTCTGTGGTCCATCACTATGCAGGTGAAAAGATGCCGGGCTGAGAGAGGCCTGGCGACCTGCCCAAGGTCACCCAGCTAGAGAGTGGCAAAGCTCTTCTGAATCGCAGATTTCTGCCCCTCCCGTGGGGACACGCCTCATACCGGGAATGTGGGAAACTCAGAGTAAGGAGCTCCCAGCTGTCTCCACTGTTCAGCCCAGCGTTTTCTTCCCTCCAGACCTTCTTCCTGATAACTAGGTCCCTGCAGCCCTCACGCTGGCCTGGGTCCTTTTTTCTAACCCCTCAGGGTGAAGTCGGAAAAGGCATGGCCATCCTCCCCTGGGCTCCTCCCAGCACGCGTGTCCTCCCGCACGGATCCTGCAGAATGCCCTGCAGGAGAAGAGCAGGAGGCCGGGGCGCACACCTGCCCCTTCTCTTGAAGATCCCCCAAGGCTTGTCAGTAACACCCATCGGTAACATTTATTAAGGGCCTGTTATGTGCTTGGTGTGTTCCACACATCCATCATTCCATTTCGTCTTCTCAACCTTTGAAGCCCATCTCATCATCATCATTAATATTGTTATTTTGAGAAATCTTGCCTATTTATCTTCTTTAAGCCCAGTGTTTTCCCAGTTTATTTTGCCACGGGGAACCTGGCCTGTGAATAATTTTTAACGCTCATTGAGTGTTTACTGTGTACCCAGCACTGTAGTGGGAACTTCATGTTAACTCGTAATCGCCCCGAAACCCTAGGAAGCCTGTCACGGTTCTGAGTTTCCTGGTTTGTGAAAGAGCCAGCCAAGGCACAGAGAGGCTGAGTGCTATGCTCAAGGCCACACAGCGGCCAAGGCCTGAAGCATGGTCTCGCAGAGCAGCTTGATGGAGAAGGGGGTCCTTCCTTCCTCCACACACCCCTGGAGTCCGATTAAAATGGAGGAGGGATGATGGATGCCTTAATTGTTTTCAGCTCTTTCCCCTCCGTTGACCCCCTACTCTCAGGGTGTTTGTTGATGAGTTCTGGACCGTTTCCAAGGTCTCTGAGACCCAGGCAACCATGCCCATTCAGTCTTTTCTAGGGCCTATACCCTCCCCCTTCCAGACTGAGCCAGGTAATGAGCGTCTGGTGCTGTCTTGCTGTGTAACCTGTCCCCTCCCACCGCCTTGCTGAATTGCCTAAGTAGCTTGCTCCCTGGGCCTCCTTCTGGGAAAGAAAGAGCTGCCTTTAGGGTCAGATTTATAGACTCAGGGAAGCTAGATGGCCCTCAGAGAGCAGCGGGTAGAGAGCTTCACTACCATGTTGCAGGCCAGACTCTCCTGTGTGGGCTAAGCCGTTTAGTTGTGTCTGACTCTTTGCAACCCCATGGACTGTAGCCCGCCAGGCTCCTCTGTCCATGGGATTCTCCAGGCAAGAATACTGGATGGAGTGGGTCACCATGCCCTCCCCCAGGGAATGTTCCCGACCCAGGGATCCAACCCCTGTCTTTTGTGTCTCCTGTACTGGCAGGCGGGTTCTTTTCCACCAGTGCCACCTGGGAACAAAGAGTCGGACATGACTGAGAACCACCCAGGGAGCTTTAAAGACTGAAGATGCCCTAGCTCCATTCTGAGCAATTCTGATACAATGGACCTGGGCCGAAGACCTGATCTTTTTTTTTTTTTTTTAAGTTCCCCAGATGACTTTAATGTCAACTAGAGCAGAGAACCCTGCTACTTAAACCTCATTTCAGAAATCTAGGAACTTTGGATCAGGGAGGGGAAACATCTGTCCTGGGTCAGACAAGCAGCTCGTCTCTTTAACGGGGCCGCTGTGGGCTCACAGTGCAGCACAGCATCCCAGGAATCCCGTCGCAGGTAGAGGGGCCTGGGCAGGCTCCGTGCCCATGTGGGGCCCTGGGAGCCTCTGCTTTTGGGTCTGGTGGAACCAGAGTTTCCCCCTCATAGAGAAAAGTGTTGTTGAGTAGCAAACACCATCATCTTGCAGGGGGATGCCCGTGTGAGGTGGGCAGCACCTGGGTGCCCTTGGGCAGGTACCCATTCCACGTGCTCTGTCTCCGGTAGGAATGGGTGTTCCACAGCTTCCAAGAGATGGGCCGTCATCCCACAAATGGGCCAGAACCAGTAAATGGGTCTCAGGTTTTTGTTTGTATTAAGGTCAAGGCAGATCAGAGCCAGATTTCATCTTGGCCAAATGACAGAATCACCAAGCCGGGTCGCCCTCCTGCTTCTGGCATGTTCCCTCTTGGGGTCTGTACCCCCGTGTGTCACCAGCGGCTCCCACTCCCACCCCGTGATGAGGAATCCTGCCCACGATCCTGAGGAATCGTGTCCTTTTCCTGCAGATGACTCCTCTGGCTGTGGACAACCCCCATGTCCTTTTCCTCCTGTGCTAGTGGCCACGATGACAGCTCATCCTTTTTTTTTTTTTTTTTTAAAGAAAAACTGTTTTTTTTCTCTGTTTTGGCTGCTCCAGGCAGCATGCAGGATCTCAGGTCCCCAACCGGGGGTCAAACCTGCACCCCTCACCCCTGGCGGAAGCTTGGAGTTCTAAGCTCTGGACTATCAGGGAACCCCCAATGGTATCTCTTTCTCCATAGGACATAGAATGTGTGCGCATGCACTAAGTCACTTCAGTTATGTCTGACTTTTCGTGACTCCATGGACTGTAGCCCGCCAGGCTCCTCTGTCCGTGAAATTTCCCAGGCAAGAAAGGTGGGCAGCACCTGGGTGCCCTTGGGCAGGTACCCATTCCACGTGCTCTGTCTCCGGTAGGAATGGGTGTTCCACAGCTTCCGAGAGATGGGCCGTCATCCCACAAACGGGCCAGAACCAGTAAATGGGTCTCAGGTTTTTGTTTGTATTTAGGTCAAGGCAGATCAGAGCCAGATTTCATCTTGGCCAAATGACAGAATCACCAAGCCGGGTCGCCCTCCTGCTTCTGGCATGTTCCCTCTTGGGGTCTGTACCCCCGTGTGTCACCAGCGGCCCCCACTCCCACCCCGTGATGAGGAATCCTGCCCACGATCCTGAGGAACCCTGCAGATGACTCCTCTGGCTGTGGACAACCCCCATGTCCTTTTCCTCCTGTGCTAGTGGCCACGATGACAGCTCATCCTTTTTTTTTTTTTTTTAAAGAAAAACTGTTTTTTTCTCTGTTTTGGCTGCTCCAGGCAGCATGCAGGATCTCAGGTCCCCAACCGGGGGTCAAACCTGCACCCCTCACCCCTGGCGGAAGCTTGGAGTTCTAAGCTCTGGACTATCAGGGAACCCCCAATGGTATCTCTTTCTCCATAGGACATAGAATGTGTGCGCATGCACTAAGTCACTTCAGTTATGTCTGACTTTTCGTGACTCCATGGACTGTAGCCCACCAGGCTCCTCTGTCCGTGAAATTTCCCAGGCAAGAATACTGAAGTGATTGCCATTCCCTCCTCCAGGGGATCTTCCCTACCCACGGATCGGATCTGAATCTCTTCTGTCTCCTGCCTTGGCAGGCAAGTTCTTTACCACTAGCACCACCTTTACGTTTTAAAGGGATCTGGGGAAGGCACCAGCCCGCAGGACAGGATCTCCAGGTGGAGACACAGGCCTGATGTTGGAGGAGGGGTCTTCATTCCCAGAGGCGAGAGGCGGTCTGTGATGGCAAAGCAAGCACGGGCTCTCTTTCTCTTTTTCTGTCTCAGGACCAGGAATTTCTGATGCCCCAGGGCGTCTGTCCCCCATGAAGTAAAAGCTAGGAGTTGACTCTCTGTGGTTGATGGATTTGAACGCTCTTTCCAAAGAGGCTGCAGTTCCTCTGCTGGCCCCAGGGTGGGGTGAGCGCCCAGAAGTCACCGCACCAGCAGACCTCTGCCAGCTTGGGTACCAGGCCCTGCAGGACAGGTTCCCCAAACCCAGCCCTTGGCTGTTCTCTTCTCTCTTTCCTCCCCTCCCTGCAACCCTAGGACGGGCTGCAGTCCTGATAGAATCAAAACGAGTTCACAGTGTCTGGAACTCAGATTTGCTGCAGAATCTGAAATCCTCAGATTTCCCAGGTGGTGCGGTGATAAAGAATCCGCCTGCCAAGGCAGGAGACACAAGAGACGTGGGTTCGATCCCTGGGTGGGGAGGATCCCCTGGAGGAGGAAACGGCAACCCACTCCAGCATTCTTGCCTGGAGAATTCCATGGACAGAGGAGCCTGGAGGGCTACCGTCCATGGGGTTGCAAAAGAGTGGGACAGGACCAGTATGTGCATGTGTGTGCAAGCACACACACACACACACACACACACACACACACAGAGGAATCCTCTGACCTAGCAGCTCTTCCAGCTCCCCTGCAGGTCCTCCAGCATCACTGAGGAGTATCTGCTTTCTCCGCGGCCCCTGCACCACTGGGCGGCCTGGCAGCTAGGGCGGTAGCTGCAGCTTCAGTGACCTTGTCTGGGTGAGATGAGGAGGCAGGAGGGCGGATGCGTATTCTGCCAGGGGAGGTTTCCCAGCCAGATGGGCTCAGCAAAGGGTCTGGAAGAGCTCTCTCCGGGAGCCTCAGGCTGCACGCGGGAGCCTCAAGGGAAGGTGGTGCTGTGTGGTGCAAACGTTTCTTTGAGGCAAAGAGGAGAAACTTTCCGTCCTTTCGGTGGGAAGAGGTTCCACGAAGACCAGTGGGCATTGACACCGTTTTTTTTTTTAGTTATTTTTTTTAATTGGAGGATAATTGCTCTACAATATTGTGTTGGTTTCTGCCATACTTAACATGAAAACATCCATCAGCTATAGGTATGTGTGTCCCTTCCCTCTTGATGATACCATTAAAAAATTTTTTTTTATTGAACTATAGTTGACTTACAATATTGTGTTAATTTCTACTCTACAGCAACGTGATTCAATGATACATATATATATATATTTCTTTTCATATTCTTTTCCATTGTGGTTTATCACAGCATGTTGAATATGTGCTATACGGTGGTTCCGTTCCATTCAGTCACTCAGTGGTGTCCAACTCTTTGCGACCCCATGAATCGCAGCCCGCCAGGCCTCCCTGTCCATCACCAACTCCCAGAGTTCACTCAGACGCACGTCCATTGAGTCCGTGATGCCATCCAGCCATCTCATCCTCAGTCGTCCCCTTCTCCTCCCGCCCCCAATCCCTCCCAGCATCAGGGTCTTTTCCAATGTCTATTCGCTATATCATAGTCTCCGCCGCTAATCGCAGTCTCCCATTCCGCCCCTCCCCGCCCCCTCCCCCTGGGCGACCGCAAGTCTGTTCGCTGTGTCTGGAGCCTCTACTGCTGCGTGGATGAGCCGGGTGGGGCTCCAGGAGGGACCTGGCCGCTCTCCAAAGGTCAGAGACGAATGGCGGCGTCTCCGCCTTCCTCGTGGGGGAGCCGGTCTGCTGGTTTTGTCGCTGGTCCCAGGCCTCACAGGGCCTGCCCTAGGCCCGAGGCCCCGGAGCAGATGGCCGCACTGGGGAGGGCGCCCGGAGGGCTCGGTTCCCCAAAGTCATCCATGTGCTCCTCCCTCCCTGCAGCCCCAGGGCCGCGCCTCTCCCCGCCACCCCACACTCCTGCTCCCCTGCTCCCCTGCTGCAGACAGATTGTCCCAGGGCTGCTCCAAACACTCGATTCTCTGTGCTCCCTCAGACCTTGTGTCTGCCTCCCTGTCAAGACCTTTCTGTTTGGGACCATGAAGGGTGACAGTTTCTGGGTTCTGGCTCTCCCTGCTGGCACAGGGAGCTCGTTTAGCTTGTTGGATTCAGGGCTTGCGAGGCATGTTCCCTGCTGACAGAGGTAGGTGAGCACGCCGGGGGCCTAACCCCAGCAGACAGAGCAGATCACAGGGCAGCTTGGGCCTGGCCTCACCGCGGGACACCGCAGTAGGACCCACTGCAGGGACCTTTCAATAAAAAGCTCGTTTAAATAGCACTTAAAAAACTTTCATGCACAACTTTTCTCTGTATACCCGTGTGCGTGCATGCTCCGTTGCTAAGTTGTATCTGCCTCTTTGCGGACCCCATGGACTATAGCCCACCAGGCTCCTCTGTCCGTGGGATTTCCCAGGCAAGAATACTGGCGTGGGTTGCCATTTCCTTCTCCAGGGGATCTTCCCGACCCAGGGATAGAACCTGTGTCTCTTGCATTGCCGGAAGATGCTTTACCACTAAGCCACCAGGGAAGCCATGGCGTATTTAAATTTGTTTTCTTAATTAATTTTTATTGGAGTAGCATTGCTTTACATTGTTCTGTTCATTTCTGTTCTAAAGTGAATCAGCTGTACATATATATATATATATTCTCCTTTTCTTGTTTTTTTTTTTAAATTAATTTTATTTTGGAGTGTAGTTGCTTTACATTGTGTTAGTTTCTGCAAAGTGAATCAGCTATATGTATTACATATATCCCCCCTTTTTTGTTTTGTTTTGTTCATTTTTATTGGAGTCCCTGGTGGCTCAGATGGTAAATAGTCTGCTTGCAATGCAGGAGAACTGGGTTTGATCCCTTGGAGAAGGGAATGGCTACCCACTCCAATATTCTCACTTGGAGAATTCCATGGACAGAGGAGCCTGGCGGGCTACAGTCCGTGGGGTCACAAAGACTTGGACATGCCTGGGTGACTAATACATACATGCTTGCTTTACACTGTTGGCATATATACATTTGAAACTCCTTACCAGATTGTAGCTGGTTCTGAAACCCAAACCGATCCCTAACAGATGATTGGCACCAGCGAGTCTATTCTCATGCTGCGCTTCGGGCTCCAAAGTGAATTTTCAAAGAGACGTTCCAAAAATGATTTGGCCACAGCGATGTTGCATGCATATTTAGTTTTCCAAGATGAGCACTTTTTTTTTTTTAGCACTATTAGATAGTTAGACTGTTTAGAAATAGCCAGTACTCCCTCTGATGGACTGTTCTGATGTGATCGGCACAGAGAAGCAAACCCCAAATATAGAATGGGCGTGGACCACGTGATCATGCTCCTGAAGATTATATCCGAACAGGATACAAAGGTGCAGACCTTCATTCAGTTGCTTATCCTTCTGTCCATATATCTACTGAACGAAAAGACCATATCAGAGAAAAAAGGAGAAAAAAAATTTTTTAAGCTCTGCTATCAAACTCTCAGGGTGAGAGAACTCAGCAGGCCCTACCTCGGACCCTAAATCCTCAGCAAGTGCTCAGAAAGCCTTCAGGGAAATAACCGCACCTGATGTGCCCGTGCGGACCTTTCAGAAGTCAGATGTTTTCTCGTGGTTTCTTACAACCCATACAGGAAAGAGGCTAAAGAGGGCTGTCGTCTCTAAAACCGTCTTTGTCCTTGTTTTTGGTATTTTGCCACAAACCTGGCAGTTGGTCAAAAAGCAATTAGCAGTGCCTGACTTAATGAGCACTGATGCGTTTTTTCAGAGGGATAAGAGGGCAGTGCTGGAGTCCTGTGCAGACCAAGGCTGCCTGGTGGGCTTGACTTACTTATCCTGGTTAATTTCTTCTGAAATGATATCATTCTCTACAATTGGAAGTCCAGAGAGTAGAATACAGGCTGATAATATATGCTGATCTTTAGTACAAGCCAGTAGAGGGGTTTGTTTGGCCAGTAAAATCTTTTTTTTTAATTTAATTTTTATGGAATAATATATGTCCATGTTCAAAAAGTCAAGTGCTGGGATTAAGCTTTTAATGAAAAACGGCAGATTCTTGCTCTATCCTTCTCCCTTTGTGACAGTTCCTGAGGGCAAATGCTTCCAGTTCTTTTTGCCGTTTCTCTATTTATTTACCTCCTTGTTTATAAGTGCTGCAAGTGTGCTTCCATTTCTTGAGTTTTGTTTTAGATTGTTTTCACTTCCTATTCCAAGAAATCTCCAGCTCGTTACTTCTACAATGAACTTCTTCACCCGCTTCCATCTCGGCATAGTTATCATCCTTTCTGTCAAATCAGTGGTCAGTGCTTGCCTTATTATAACTATGTAAATATTATTTAAAGCTGAGCCAAGCATTATTCTCTGCCAGCCTCCTCTTTCTCACAGAGCCTTTTGTTTTCCATGGAGTTAATGATTACCTCTTTGAAAAAAAAAAAACCTGGTTTACTTTTCTCTGTAACTATCTGTACTTCATCTCCTAATTCTGATAGAGTTGAAAATCTCAGTAGGTTTATTCAACATATTGGGTTCATTTTGGGGTGAGGGCTTGGAGGCTCCCTTCCTGGATCCCTCTGTCCTTCTGCTCAGTCTGGGCCAGTTTCCCTCTAAGTCTTCTGTATAGCCTCCTTGCAGGACTCTTCACCGCCGGCCTGGGGACTGTCTTTGTGGCTTTTGCGTGAGTTTTCTGTTTCTGCTCTCTTGCTCTGTGTCCGCCTTTCTTCTGTGTCTTAATGGAGCATCTCTTCCACGAGCTTCTTGATAAAGGGGGGTGTGGTAGCCAGCCTCCAAGCCAGCCTCCTCAGTAATCCCCATCTCCTGGTGTTCTCCCCGCTGTGCCAGGATTGGTCTGTGTGACCAGTGAAATTCAAGCAGAGTGATGGTACGCCACTTCAAGGATTCAGGGATTAAAGACTCTGTGGCTTCTGTTCAGTTCAGTTCAGTCACTCAGTTGTGTCTGACTCTTTGCGACCCCCAGACTGCAGCACGCCAGGCCTCCCTATCCATCACCGACTCCCAGAACCTACCCAAACGCATGTCCGTTGAGTCGGTGATGCTATCCAACCATCGCATCCTCTGTCATCCGCTTCTCCTCCCACCTTCAGTCTTTCCCAGCATCAGGGGCTTTTCCAATGGCTTCTTTTTCAGAGCTTTTTCTGTGGAAGTCAGTGGCTTTTGGCTCTCTAGCATTCCCTCTCCTCTCTCTTTCTCTCTTCTGCTCCTCCCCTTTCTCCTGTTCCTCCTGCTCTTCCTCCTTCTTCTCCTCCCCGACCTTCTCCCGCAGAGCATCTCTTCTGAGCGAAGCCAGTTGCCACGTTGTGAGCACTCCTACATGGAGAAGAGCTGGGGCCTCCGGCCAACAACCACACAAAAGAGCTTGGCAGTGGGTCCTCCAGCCCCAGTCAAGCCTCAGTGCTGCAGGCTTGGATGACACTAATTACTCCCTCATGAGAAACCCCCAGCCAGATCCAGCCAACTAAGCATTCTCAAATTCCCGAGATACCGGAAATAGAAGATAACAAATGTCTGTTGTTTCAAGCCACCAAAATCTGGGCGATTTGTTGGGTATGCCTCCCAGGTGGCGCAGTGGTAAAGAGTCTGCCTGCCAGTGCTGGAGACTCAGGAGATGCGGATTCCATCTCTGAGGTGGGAAGATCCCCTGGAGGAGGAAATGACAACCCACCCCAGTATTCTTGCCTGAGGAGTCCCATGGACAGAGGAGCCTGACGGGCCGCATTCCATGGGGCCACAAAGAGTCGGACACAGCTGAGCATGCATGTGACAACAAGAGATAGGACCTTGGCACATTTTTGGATACTGGGCTTATCTGCAAATGTCTTTCTTCTGTCTCCACTTTGAACTGATGATTTGGCTTTCTATGAAACCTCTTCCCTCTGAATTTTGAAGGCATTCATCCGTTGTATCCTGGCTTCTGGCTTGGAGGTCGATGTGTCCGACGCCTTGCCTTTCCCTGTAACCATTTTGAATCTTCTCTTCCTTGCAGGTGTTCTGACAGTTCATGAGGCTATGCCTCGGTATGGATCACTCTTTTCTTTTGTCATCGGTTGTGTTTGGCATTCAGTGGGCATCTTTAATCTGGAAACCCTTGATCCTGAAAGTTGCTGTTGCTGTTAGTTTTTCAGAGATGATTCAGAAAATAATTGTCACTATTTACTGGTCTCTCTTTCTAGCTTATTATTCAGAGAGACCATTTCTCCAATTCCCTTGACTCTTTTTTTTCCTTTTCTATCTCTTCGTTGTTTTTACTTCCTGAGTGATCTTTTATCTTTTAGACCTCCTGTTGACTTTTTATTTCAACAGCGGTATTTTTTAGTAAAGTTTAAACATTTCATGTACCTTTTTATTTTTGGCTGTGGTGCTCGCTTCGGCAGCACATATACTAAAATTGGAACGATACAGAGAAGATTAGCATGGCCCTTGCGCAAGGATGATATGCAAATTCGTGAAGCGTTCCATATTTTTCAGTATTGTAAAGCAAAACAAACTAAAAAATAAAAATTAATTAAAGAAAAAAAAATGCCCAAAACCAAGATCTTTGGAACAAAAAATTGAAGGTGATGAATAAAATACAGAAAAGAAGCTAAAGCAAAAAAAAAAATAAATAAATAAAAACATTTTTGGCTGTGCCGGGTCTTCGTTGCCATGCAGGCTTTCTCTAGTTGCAGCGAGTGGGGTCTACTCTTTCCTGGCGTGTGCAGGCTTCTCGTCGCAGGACTTCAGCGGTTGTGGCTTCCAGGCTCTAGAGCGTGGTTCTGTGGTTGTGACACATGGGCTTAGTTGCTCCGGGGCCTGTGGGATCTTCCTGGATCAGGGATCGAACCCGTGGCCCCCTACACTGGTAGGCAGATTCTTATTCACTGTACCACCAAGGAGGTCCTAACAGTTGTATTTTTAATTCCTAGACATGTGTTCTAATCTATCAGCATTCTCATTTTATAACTTTATGCACTTGTTTCATGGATGTAATATTTGGTCTCAAATTTCTATAGATTTTATTTTTTTTTTAGTTTCCTTCTAACTCTTGCTTGTCTGTTTCCTTCAAAGTCCTTCATCTTACTTATTTTTATCTTTCAAGTCTTTCTGCAGGTGTCCTTGGTGATATGTGATTGTGTTTGAGAGTGAAGCACTATCGTGTGTCTTGGAGGATCTTTGCACACAGGTGTGGCTGTTGACGGTGGATTCACTGTAGGAGGGTCAGATAGGGACCAGGTCACTTGCTTGGGGAGCCTCCCTAATCTGTAGATCATTTTCGTTAGGCCTGCTTGCTTCCCAGGAATCCCCAAAAGCTTGGAACTTGGCGTTTTATAAACCTGGCCAACAGTGCTACTAGAGCAAAGGAGAAGATGGTTTAGAGCTTCACTGTCAGTATGTAGATGTTCATCTAATTTCCCTGTTCATAGTGTTGTACCATAACCCCACCTTCCAGTGACCCAGTGTCCCCAAGTCCAGAACTTGGCTGTTTACAGAATAAACGTAGGGCTGCCCTTGTGGCTCAGCTGGTAAAGAATCTGCCTGCAGTGCGGGAGACCTGGGTTTCATCCCTGGGTTGGGAAGATCCCCTGGAGAAGGGAAAGGCTACCCACTCCAGTATTCTGAAAATTTAATTAAATTGGAGTAAGGAAGTGTGGGGAATGGATCTAAGGATCTATTTCTATTTTTTTAATTAAAATAAAGATTAAGAGAAGTAGTGATTCATTTTTACAGTTGAGGCAAAATCGGTGTATAACAGTGTGTATGTTCTAGGTGTACATCGCTATGATTCGACATCTGTGTACATTGCAAAGCGATCACCACCGAAGGTGGAGTTAACATCCGTCACCACGAAATTTATCCCCTTCACCCACTGAGCCCCTCGCCCACTCTGACCACTTCTTCTCATTCGACCATCCGCTTTCCAGCCCTACCCGGAGCCTCCAAGTCCTGGGTCTTTCTGGAGCTCTGCTGCATGGCTTGGCCTCCTTTCTGATTGGCTTCACCCCTTCAAGGTCATGCTTCCTCTCTATTCTGCAAAGTCAGTTATCTTCCAGTCCGTTTTCCAACTTCCGGATTTTTCTTGGCATTTTCTTGTTTGTTGTCATTTCGTCTGCCATTCTTTTTCTTCTGACACATTTTTTGCATTTTGGAATTTCTTTACTGTCATTTTAGAGGACTTTGGAAAAGACATGAGAAAACTACACGTGTTTCCTCTGCCGTGTTAAGCAGATGTCCTTCCAGGTGGTCTGTACTCGAGTTTTTTATTCATTTGTTCAGTTCTGTTTTGCTTGTTTGTCTATGTGAGTGTTTTTAGTTTTTGTTTGATTGTTTTTAGCCAGCTAAGTATTAGTCCTTTGGTTAGCTTTGGACTTGGCTGTTGACTTGGGTAGCTAAGTGTTACTGAGCTGGGATCAGCTCACTGCTTGGTCCCAGCCCCTGGGATGACTTGCTGCCCACTCTGGGTCCCCAGATTTTTGGCTTCAGGAACTCGATAGAGGAGAACATGCTGGGGACATAAGAGAGTGAGTTCTGTTTTGCTTGAACTGAGTGTGACGTGCCTGTGGGACGGTGGAGGGAGTGTCTTGTAAATGGTTTGATCTATGAGTCTAGATGCCTCAGGGAAAGGAAACGGAGCTGGTCGTGTCAACTTGGGAGTTGTTATCCAAGGGTGATAGTTGAAAGTGAGAGAAAATAAGGTCATCCAGACAGAATATAAGGATGAGAAAAGAAGACAATGGAGAAAGCCAATGTTTAAGAGATGGGTCCTGGGATTTCCCTGGTGGTCCAGTGGCTAAAACTCCACGCTCTCAGTGCAGGGATCCCAGGTTCGATCCCTGGTCAGGGAACTAGATCCCGCAAGCTGCAACTAAAACCCAGCCCAGCCAAATTTTAAAAAGAGAGAGAGAGAGATGAGTCCTCTTAGAGACAGAGAGAGGAGTGGAGGGGAGAAATGGGGGAAAGAGAGAGCGATGGAGACGCACACACAGACAAGAGAAACAGAGGGAAAAACAGGAAGGGAGCCTGGTGGTGTCTTGGATGACTGGAGCGGAGAGTCTCCCAGGAGGGAGGGTGGATGAAGGAGGTGACAGAAGAGGAAAGCTGAAAGGTGAATGTCGGATTTAACATCCGAAACTCACTGGTGCCTTGGGAGGCAGTGTGGGCAGAAGGCAGATGGCAGTGTGTTGAGGAGGGAGGAGGCGTGGAGGGAGCAGGGGAGAGACGAGACCGCAGTCAGTTCTCAGCACTTAGTTGAGAAGAGGAGGGAGCCAGTGACGAGGAGAGGGAAGCATATGGCTGAAAAGTGATTTTTTAGAGGTGGTAAATGTCACATCTACGGAACAGAAGAGAAGGAGGGAAGGAGAGGGAGATGGAAGAGACGGGAGGAAAGGTGGACTTGGGCAGCAAGTGGGGCTTCTCCTCTGTGGAGTTTGGAGAAGCTCATCCAGGTGGGACGTTCCTGTGGGCGTCAGAGGGAGGTACGTGCAGACGTGGAAGAAGCAGAAAAAATCTGAGCACTTCTGGTCCAGGAGTCATCCATATAGCAAACACTTTTGGAGCATTTACTCAGTACAGTTCCAGCTGCTGTAGTTCTTGCTGAGATAGAGAAATGGAAAGCACACCCAAGCCTTGCGGGAGCTCACCATCTAGGGGGACAGACAGATAAGTGTGCAAAATATTCGGGGAACCCTGCCTGTGCCTGGGGTGAGGGAGGGGTCAGGAACCTTTATCAGACAACTCTGATGCCCACCCTGGAATGAGGTCTGAAAGGAGGAGAATGTTCTGGGCAGACAAAGCAGGAGGCACATGCTTGGCCTGGTAGGTTTAACCGCACGTTATCAAGCACCTGTTCGTATGAGGCAGCACGCTCACACGCCGAGTGTAAAGGCAAACCGTGCCTGGCTTCGGGCTCGCCCACTCCGCGCGGTGTCAACAGAGGTGAAGGAGCCCAGCAGGTGCTCTCACCGTCCTGTGGTCTGAATTCTGGCCGTAGACTGGAGGCCCCTTTGGGAGAAGCAGAATGGAGTGGATATGGGGGAAGGAGAGGCAGGCAGGGCCACGGTCAAGATTTTAAAGGTCTTAGGTTCTGTAGGGCGAGGGTCTGGCTTCCTGGACTGCCTACAGACCATAGGTCAGAAATCTGTTCCTGCATACAATCTGGCCACTTTCTGTTTGCCTATCAGCCTCTTACATGTTAAGAGGAAGTCATTAGGGTAGGCCCGGATCCAGTATGACTGGTATCCTCGTAAGAAGAGATGAGACGGAATTCCTGGTGGTCCCGTGGTTGAGACTTCTCCTGCCAGTGCAGGGCGCATGGGTGACCCCTGGCCAGGGAAGACTCCACACGCTAAGGAGCCCCTAAGCCCACGCACCACAGCTCCTGCACTTGGTCCCGTGCTCGGCAACAGGAGAAGCCGCAGCGCTGAGAGCTGGAGCATCACGGCTGGAGAGCAGCCTCTGCTCCATGCCGCTAGAGAAGGCCCACGTGCCACAACGGAAATAAAAATTCTTTAAAATATTTTTTAAAAAAGAGATGAGCGCTGCATTGAGTTCATAGCACTACCCCCCGGGGGGATGGAGGCTTTGGGGCTTTTGGGGAGAGGCTGGGATAAAACCAAAGAGATTGGGCTTGCTGTCTTCCTTCCCAGCCGCCACTCCTGCCCATGTCCGTCTTCATGGTGATCATGCTCGTAAGAGCACGTATTTTCTTGAAAAAATTAGTATTTGTTTTTAATCACAAAAGAATTGTGTGCTCATCAAGATATAAAATATTTTTTAAAAATAAAAAAGAATTATGCACTCAGTGAAGAAAACTTGGAAAACACAGAAGAGCATAGGGTTAAAAAAAATAAAGACACAAAAACGCTGGGTGATCCTCTTAACCCAGACCAACCTCTGAAAACACGCTGTGCCCGGCCTTCCAGGCTTCTCTGTGGATGGTGCAGCTTCATACAAATACAGCCTCTTCCTCCGGGTGTGTCCAGCAGCTGATTCCTCAGGCTCCTCACTCTCCTTAGCACCCCATGTGCTTGGAGGGATCTCAGACCCACGCCAGCCAGCTGCCTCCCCCGCCCCGTTCCCCCCGATAAGATCACAGTCTCCAGGGGCAAGTGCTTCACCGACCGCATCTAATACCCCGTCTCCCCTTGTGCTGTCTTTCTCCCTTCCTGCGGATCGGGGGCTGGGGGGTATATGTGACATCTTCTGTGTTAACATGATAAAATGATGGCATAGCCGGAGACCCAGATACGCTCTGCTAATTGAAAATGCAGCAGCTCTGCTATTTCCCTGGTCCCTCTCTTCCCTTAGCAGAGATGTCCTCCTGAAATCTACAGACAGGCCCTGTCCAGTCTCTTGGTAAAAGCCAGAGGCTGGCACCCATTCCTTGCCATCCTCTGTCTTGATGTTGGCAAATGTCATCCGATCACAGTGACCGGGGAGAGTTATGGTTTTATTGGGGGTAATAAGCAGGAGCGGCTTCGGAACCAAGAACAAATCTGGTTTCCATGCAAATATAGTTTGTTGTAAAAGCCTGCCAGGACAGAAGCACGGGGGCTGCTCTTCCCAGGAGATCGCTCCCTTTGATAGAGCATTTTTCAAAGTTTATCCCAGGAGTGGTCCAAGAGGCTGAAGGAGCCGTTTGCTTCTCAAGGGTTTGGATGTGTGGGCATTTCTGTTGAATTAACAAATGACAGGGACACAGGAAGCCAAGCAGGGCAGTTTAGATGTTGTTAAACAGGAGATAGAGTAACTGCCCTCTTGCTTTCTGAACCTTGTGGACAAAGCCATATTTTTACGTAGTATTTAAAATCCTGCATTGGATCAGCCTATCGGGGCTGGCAGAATGAACACTTTACAGATGATCAGCTCTGAAGTGTGCAGAGAACGGGGGAAGGAGGACAGGTGTACAGATACGGGCCACGTGCTGTCTGCTTGGCCCAGGGATGTTGCTTTAGCTGCCAAATCCCATCCGATCCTTAGAACAACACGGGATTTATCTTCCTGGGAGAAATGAGCTTCCATCCGCATTCCAGAGAGATCAGGGACTTTCTTTAATTCTTAAAGCCAATTAACGCAGAATTGGAGCTACACTGACTCCCAGGCCTGGGTTTCTTCTCCCCAGGATCACTGAAGGAGCTGGAGGAAAAAGCTTCTAGGCTGTCCCTCAAGTTCAGGGAGAGTAGTGTTATCTCAAAGCTAGTGGAAGGGGCCCAGCCCCACGTGGAACAGAACTAGGTTTGCAGGAAGCAGGGTTGAAACAGGATGGGACTCTTCAGGGGCTCTGAGGATCCAGAGGTGCCTCGGGAGGCAGCAGTGTGCTGGGGGGTGGCGGCAAGCAGGTGGTCCAGGCACCGTTACAGCTTCACCTTCATCGCCAGCTGTCACTAGGAAAAAGTGCCCTAGACTGGAAAGGAGCCCGAGGAAGGAGGGGAGAGAAATCCAGACGTCCAGAGAGGGCTTATCATTCTCTCTTCTCCCACCGCCCCAATGCCAGACACCAGTGGTCTTCCGGGGGGTGTAGACAGCCAGCACAAGCTTGCAGGTCAACCATGGGGACGTGGGTCTCCTGGGCTCGGGGGTTTACCTCCTGTAAGGGCTCCATCTGCCCCACCCCCGCTGGCACCTGCTGTTGGGTCATCATCCGCCCCGGGGCCTGTCTGTGCCAGGCTGCTGTTTGCACATGCTGGCGCTGGGCAGGTCCCCAGCCAGCAGGTGACTGCAGAACCCACAGGGACAGCCTGCTTGGCCTCGGCATTGCCGAGCAACCCCGGATGAGTTTCACACAGATCCAACCTCAGCGGTGAAACTCCAGGCAAGTGGCACTGTGGGGGCATTTCCCGGATCAGGTCGAAGGAGGACTCTGCTCCTGAACGTGATCACAGGAGACGCGATCCCAAAGCATGCTGTCTCGAGTTGTTTAGTTGCTAAGGTGTGTCTGAGCTGTGGGCTGTAGCCTGCCAAGCTCCTGTGTTTGTGGAAATCTCCCAGGCAAGGATCCTGGAGTGGAGGAGTGGGTTGCCATTCCCTTCTCCAGGGGATCTTCCTGACCCAGGGATTGAACTCAGAATCTCCTGTGTCTCCTGCACTGGCAGACTGATTCTTTACCCGCTGAGCCATCTGGGAAGCCTGTGCTGGCTGGGGGGAAGATTATTTTCTCCGAGCACTCTCTGTGTGTGGCACTATCATTGTCTGTGATAGTGGCACACATTTGAGATGATACTTCTGATGACACATGGGGGTAATTTTAGAATATCTTACAAACTTTTTCTAAAGGGAGTTTTGTGTTTTCTTTTCATGATTTCCTCCCTATTTTAAAATCTTTGATTAATTTTTTTAAGCCAGCAATTCCTGTTCTGTGGTGATGATACCTGTTAAGTTTAGAGACCACCTTGGTGCCCAGGGCTTCCCTGGTGGTTCAGATGGTGAAGAATCTATCTGCACTGCAGGAGATCCCCGTCCGATCCCTGGGCCAGGAGGATCCCCTGGAGAGGGAAATGGCAACCCACTCCAGTTTTCTTGCCTGGAGAATCCCAGTCTGTGGGGTTGCAAAGAGTCAGACATGAATGAGCAATTAACACACTCTTAGTGTCCAGTAATAGAGGCTTCATGCAATGTGTCGTTTTTCTAAGAATGACTAGATCTGTGCATGGTCAAGGATCTGAGATACAGCCAGTGTTTCAGAAACTCACTTGGCATAAGGAGCCTGCTCACAGCTTGGCAGAAGACCCGATGTCTTTGAATCTGCACAACGACCCTGTGAGGGAAAGGATGTTAACACTCTTCTTTTTCAAAGGAGAAAATGGAGCATGTGAGTTCAAGGAATTTTTCCAGGTCGTGGGGGTCTTAGCTCCAATAGTTTGAACTCAGAATCGGAGCTCCAAGCCTTTGACCTCAAGATAATGGTACTTGTCACTGAGCGTAAGATCATGGGCAGTTTTACATTTGTCTAGACTGTATTTTCTTACTTAAAGATACATATTTATTTGGCCACACTCAGTTGTGGCACCCAGGGTCTTCAGTCTTTATTGCAGCAAGCGGGATCTTTAGCTGGAGCATGGAGGATATAGTTTCCTGACCAGGGATTGAACCCAAGTCCCCTGCATTGCTTCTTAGCCACTGGACCACCAGGGAGGTCCTGTGAATTTTCCTACTTTTAGCATGTACACGCTTCTTTTGAAATAGGGGCAATGTGTTAGCTGCTCCTTCGTGTCCAGCTCTTTGTGATCCCATGGACTGTAGCCCACCAGACTCCTCTGTCCTTGGGATTCTCCAGGCAAGAATACTGGAGTGGGTAACCTTTCCCTTCTCCAGGGGATCTTCCCAACCAAGGGATTGAACCCAAGTCTCCTGCATCGAGGCAGATTCTTTATTGTCTGAGCCACCAGGGAAGCTTGAAATAGGGGAGAAAACTTCTAAACTGTGTAGAAGTAGAGAGAAAATAAATAATAAGCGTCTGAATGTTTGGGAATGGGGAGAATTAAAAAAGATTTTTCAACCCACTTCCTTGCAGTGATTCCTGCTTTGCTGTTTTGGCCAGTGCTTGTCAGTTTTTTAAATCTGCAAAGTCAATGCAATAGACACGTACGTATTTGTATGTTGTGTTGGTATACAGTTTACTTTGTAACCTATCCTTATTGAGTGAATTGGTGGACGTTAAGACTGTTTCTAACTTTTTGCTCTTCTGTATGCAGAGCTGGAAATAAATCAGGGGTAAAAACCACAAAGCAGAAAAAAATTGAATTGTAGAAAAAATTAGGTGTTGTAAAACCACTTCAGGGTGTTCCAGAATGACTCATACTTGGGGAAAACGCTAGAAGAGTAGTTGGGATCAGATTGTCATCCTGATGAAATTACCTTCAACCAAATCGCACTGTGATGGAGTCTGGTCTCTGTGGTCACCCTCTGTCCCCCTTATGAGACAGAGCGCCCCTCTGGAGTAACCAGATACGACAGTTCCTGGCCTCCACTGCAGCCGGGGCGTGCGTGCCATGGGCTGAGAAAGCCCAGCTATAGGTATGCACACGTGGCTTTGAACAAGAAGCTGATGAGAGAAAGAAGCCGGGACCGTGCCGAGTCCGTCCTGAAGGAGGTGTTGGCAACAGGAGCGACCGTGTCCTCTAGGAGGGGCAGCGGCAGTGGGTCTGCAAATGCTGTCCAGGGGCCTGGGGGACTGCTGCAGACTGCAGCATCCGCGCGCTGGGGAGGCGTCTGCAGGACCACTGTCCCCACTGCGTTAGTTCTACGGTGTAATTACAGGGGAGCACCTGGTTCTTTTCTTTTTTCTGGCTGTGCTGGGTACTCCTTGCTTTGTGTGGGCTTACGGCAGGTGCAGCGAGCAGGGACTGCTCTCGAGTTGCGGTGGGCAGGCTTCTCACTGAGTGGCTTCTGTTGCTGCAGAGAAGCTGCTCTCGGCACTCGGGCTTCACTTGCCCACGTCAGTAAGCCCACTGTAAGCGGCCTGTGGGCTTCATTGCCTGGAGGCCCATGGAATCTTCCTGGACTAGGGACTGAACTGGTGTCCCCTGTGTCGCGAAGTGAATTTTTAACCATTGAGCCACCAGGGAAGCTCTGCACGCCTCTTTCTTCTGAGGATTCTATCAGGAACTCAGTAATGATTTAATAAATTTTATTCCTGTTTAAATAAATTAGAGTTCTTTCCTATTGCATGCAACTGAAAATTCTGATGGCTATTCACACACCACCGTTTATTTCCATGTGTTTACCACATATACCTTTATTCTGATCATTTCTTTACATAATGAAACGATAGTAGTAGGACCAGGATATGCATTTAGGATCAAGGTAATTTTTCAGAGTTTCAGAGCTTTAAAAATGAATGCCAGATATTTGCATGATTTGTAATTTATGAGTAATTTAAGCTTAACATTCTATGGAAGGCTACTGAAAAGAATTCTAAAGGGATTTTTGTTTCTTTTAGTTAATAAATTGGATCAGATAGCGAAAGTTTCAAAGGGCAGTGCAGGTTGGGATGGAAGCATTGTTTATAATGAGTCTTATCCTTAGTCATTTTCCCAAGTGGTGGCACATTTACATAATAGAAGGAGTTTTGTGATGAAGTCTTTTGATTTTTTGTATTACTGCAATTCTAGCTCATTTAATTCGATGCAGCATTATTAATAACTCATCTTTGTATACCTTCGAAATCTTAATGTCTAGGGGATATCCAATAAAAAGAGAATATTCTTTTTCCAGTCATCCTCCCCTTCCCTCCAGAAGTGAGGTGAGGTGAGGTGAAGTTGCTCAGTCGTGTCCGACTCTTTGCGACCCCGTGGACTGTAACCTACTAGGCTTCTCCGTCCATGGGATTCTCCAGGCAAGAATACTGGAGTGGATTGCCATTTCCTTCTCCAGAGGATCTTCCCGACCCAGGGATCGAACCGGGTCTCCCACATTGGAGGCAGACGCTTTAACCTCTGAGCCACCAGGGAAGCCTTTACATACAGATGTTCCCAGGTTAAGGGCTTTGTGAGTGTTTTGACTCTGTGTTTTATTGAGGTCAGTGCGGGATGAAAGTTTATGGGCTAGGCTAAGGCAGGAAGTTGGTTAGATACGTGGCAAGCATCCTTCCAGCAAACTTTCCCTGAGTCTTCTCAAGTGCCACAGCGCCTGCTTGCTCTGGGTGCTGAGGTCGTGCATCACTTGTGATTAAGTCCAACTCCAAGTTTAGGAAACTCAAAAGAACCGTGGCTTAGATTAGGTAGAGAGTCCACACGAGGCCAGGGCGAGTCTGCGTCCCACAGTGTTCGTGACCCAGTCTCCTCCAGTCTTGTTGCTCTGCTGGGGGCTGTTTTCATCCCCAAGGTCCCTTTGTGCTCCAAGAGAGCTGCTATGGTGACAGCCATCACACTGCCTCTCCACAAGCAGGAAAGAGGAAGCAGAGGGGGAAGGGCTGGCTTCTTCCTTTCAGGCAAATTCCTGCTAGAATGCAGTCACGTGACCTGCAGTCACATGGCTGCAGGGGACCCCGGGAAGTGTAATCTTTATCTTGGGTGGCCATGTGCCCAGCTAAGGAGCCAGGGTTTCCTTGTTTTATTTATTTATTTGTTTGGCCGTGCTGGGTCTTACTTGAGGCGTCTTTAGCTGTGGCATGTAGAAGCTCATCCCCTGACCAGGGAACAAGCCCTGGGCCCCTACATTGGGAGTTCAGAGTCTTAGCCACTGGACCACCAAGGAAGTCCCTGGGATTTCTCTAACTGGGGAGAAAGAAGAGAATGGATTCCTGGAGCCAACTGGTTGTGTTTACTCCAAGATGTTACAAAGAGCAGGAAGAAAGTATTTTCTAAGAGAGGAAATCAACATGTACACTTATCCGGCTCTTTGCAACCCCACGGACTGTAGCCCGCCAGGCTCCTCTGTCCATGGGGTTCTCCAGGCACGAATACTGGAGTGGGCAGCCACCCCTTCTCCAGGGGATCTTCCCGACCTTGGGGTGGAGCCTTCGTCTCCTGCATTGCCTTCTGCATGGGCAGGCAGATTCTTTCCCACTGAGCCACCAGGGAAGCCCCCTCTGGTTTCATAGCACACGCTTATACCTCTCTTTTGACTGCACTGACACAGCTTACCTCTCTCTCCCCCCCATCCCCCCCCGCCCTCCCCCTTGCCCGGTCTTGGAGTTCCACGCTTCTGGAGTTCCAAGGCCATGGCCCACAGTCCACAGGAAGCATTCCCTCCATTATAGTAGCTTCAAGGTGCCTCGGCATTTCCTGAGAGGCAGACTCCAACAGTCTTTCAGATCTTTGGCCAAAGAGTGAGTTTCAACACCCCCCTACCCCCACCATGCTGCCCCTGGACATCTGCTGGGAGAGCCTGGACAGCCCTCTCCTGGTCTGACCACTGGCTGCAAAGCCAGCATCTCTGAGTTTGTCTCTGTCTCCACACCTTGCTGTCGGTGGCATACTGGGGGTGGGGGTGCTCTGAGAGTGTGAGTGCCTCTTGACATCAGCCTAAACCACGCATCATTGGGAAGGTAAAGCTGCTGAGGGAAGCAGAGGGA
Organism: Aepyceros melampus; assembly: GCA_006408695.1. Taxonomy (NCBI): domain Eukaryota; kingdom Metazoa; phylum Chordata; class Mammalia; order Artiodactyla; family Bovidae; genus Aepyceros; species Aepyceros melampus. The sequence goes on from SJXQ01007794.1 coordinate 116,063, forward strand.
GATGAACAACCCCTACTGGCCTCCAGAATCAGTTACACGTGCCTCCGTGGTAGCCTCGGCTAGGGATTTCCCCTGCCATCTAGGGCACAGCTGGAAGTTGGCTGAGCAGTCAGAGGAACAAAAGGGATCAGAAACCTTGTTAGCTTTGGAGTAAGGAGTGAAACATACGCCCTTCCCTGCAGTCAGGATGCCCAGTTCTCTCGAGACAGCAGAGGTCGGCAAACTTCGGGAAAGGACCAGAGAGTCAGCGTTCTGCTTTGAGGGCCACGTGGTTTCTGTTGCAGCTATTCAACTCTCTCCCTAGACAGCCGATCCGTGAGTGACTGTGGCTGAGTTCCAATAAAACTTTATTTGCAGAAACAGGTGGTGAGAGAATCCCCCAGCGGTCCAGTGATCAGGACTCTGTCTGCTTCCTCCACAGGGGTCTCAGGTTTTATCCCTGCTTGGGGGACTAAGATCCTCATATACTGTGCATCATGGCCAAAATAAATAAATAAATAAACCTGAAACAGAACCAAAAAAAACAGATGGTGAGGAGATTTGGCCCCTGAGCTATAGTTTGCCCACCTTTGAGCTAAAAAGTTCATGAGGACCCAGTTCACCCCTGCTTCTTCTCTCCCTTCCAAAGTTTCAAATGGCACAGGTGAGCAGGCCTCGCCGACTCCTGCTCAGTCCCTCCTGGGTCTCCTTGCCTTCCGGGAGAAACCCAGTTTGCTTTGTGAATTGATTCTGACATTTTTCTGATCCACGTTTTTGGTAGCCTAGTTCTTGGCACCGAGCATTTCAGCTGACTTTTCTTGTTAATGACTCTTGTTTCATAAGTCTGTTTGAATGTCCCTCTGCAACCCCATCCAGCTCTGTAACGCTTTTCCAATTTGTGCTGATGGGTTCCTGGAGACCAGAGATGAAGCCCAAGACTTCCCAAGGGTGCCACTGTCCACAGCCTCACCCGCCTGGGTGGTCCCTCTCCAAGTCAGGCAGCAAGGCCCTCATGGGTACAAGTGCCCTCTCACAGGCCCGTTTACAAACTAAAATTAAAGATGGAGCATTATACATTCATCTGTACACGTGCCTACAGCTATTTTAAATGGTGGTGAAAACTTAAAATTCACCATCTGGGAGATGATGGAAAACATGTAGGCTGGTCTCTGCCTCCTGGTTCTCGGCACAGAGCTCCTGAGAGCCTCGTAATGTCCTAGGCGATCAGAGCACTGGCAGCATCTCTTGCTGTCCTATGTGGTTTATGACCCCATCCCTGGTACAGAGCTCTGGAAAACCTTGTGAATTCCTCAGTGACAAAAGTCCTAGGGATTGGAGTTAGCAGGTGCAAACTAGTCTATACAGGATGGATAAGCAACAGGGTCCTACTGAAGAGTGCAGGGAAGTATACTCCATGTTCTGTGATAAACCAGGATGGAAAAGAATATGAAAAAGAATACAAATATGTGTACAGCTGAGTCAGTTTGCTGTATAGCAGAAATCAGCACAGCATTGTAAATTAACTATACCTCAGTAGAATTTGTGAAAAAAGCTACTAGGAGCATCTTGTCTTCTCGGGAGGTGACTTTGAGTGGGCTTCTGATTGGCTCCTAGAAGGGGTCTGGTCACCAGAAAGACCAGACCATGATTGAAAGTGTAGAAGTTTCAGCCACCTTCTCCTTGCTTCTCCAGAGAGGAGAGAGGGCTAGAAACGGAGTTAGCAATTGACCATGACTACGTGAGGAGTCTCCATAAAAATCCTGGTGGTGGGGGGCCTGAGGGTCCCTGTGGGTGAAGCCATCTGTGTGGGTGGCCTGGGGGTCCGTGGGGTGAACCCATCTATGTGGGTGGCCTGGGGGTCCATGTGGGTGAACCCGTCTGTGTGGGTGGCCTGGGGGTCCGTGGGGTGAGCCCGTCTGTGTGGGTGGCCTGGGGGTCCGTGTGGGTGAGCCCGTCTGTGTGGGTGGCCTGGGGGTCCGTGTGGGTGAGCCCGTCTGTGTGGGTGGCCTGGGGGTCCGTGGGGTGAGCCCGTCTGTGTGGGTGGCCTGGGGGTCCGTGTGGGTGAGCCCGTCTGTGTGGGTGGCCTGGGGGTCCGTGGGGTGAGCCCGTCTGTGTGGGTGGCCTGGGGGTCCGTGTGGGTGAGCCCGTCTGTGTGGGTGGCCTGGGGGTCCGTGGGGTGAGCCCGTCTGTGTGGGTGGCCTGGGGGTCCGTGTGGGTGAGCCCGTCTGTGTGGGTGGCCTGGGGGTCCGTGGGGTGAGCCCGTCTGTGTGGGTGGCCTGGGGGTCCGTGTGGGTGAGCCCGTCTGTGTGGGTGGCCTGGGGGTCCGGTTGGGTGAGCCCGTCTGTGTGGGTGGCCTGGGGGTCCGTGGGGTGAGCCCGTCTGTGTGGGTGGCCTGGGGGTCCGTGTGGGTGAGCCCGTCTGTGTGGGTGGCCTGGGGGTCCGTGGGGTGAGCCCGTCTGTGTGGGTGGCCTGGGGGTCCGTGGGGTGAGCCCGTCTGTGTGGGTGGCCTGGGGGTCCGTGAGGTGAGCCCGTCTATGTGGGTGGCCTGGGGGTCCATGTGGGTGAGCCCGTCTGTGTAGTAGGGTGAGCCCCCAGCTCCCGTGCTCAGGCATCCCCACTCCCAGACCTCACCCTCCGCATCCTTCCCTCTGGCTGTTCACTTGTATCCTTTCTCACATCCTTTAATGAACGTAGACCCAAGTGGTTCTGTGAGTTTTGTGAGCCGCTCTAGCCAAGTAAATGAGCCCGAAGCAGGAGGTGGTCATGCAGCCAGATCGGGCGCAAGTTGTGGAGACCCGCTGTTTGTGATCTGCATCTCAAGCGGGGTCCCCACCCTCGTGGGACTGAGCCCTCGACCTCTGGGACCTGATGTCACGTCCGGGTAGATGGTGTCTGCCTTGAGTTCAATTGTAGGACACTCAGCTGGGATTGGGGAGATTTGCTTGGTAAGGAAACCCCCCAAGCCCCCACATTTGGTGACAGAGAAGCGATGCACTCTGTGTGAGTAGTAAGGGGGACACCCAAGAAAAAAAGACCGAGTTTTCCTATTGCACCATCAGAGGAGACCAGACCAGTCAATCCCAAAGGAAATCAGCCCTGCGTATCCACTGGAAGGACTGATGCGGACGCTGAAGCTCCAGGACAGCCTGTGGTCCTTGGTGTCTGGCTTCCAGCACTGAGCATGATGTTTTCAAGCTTCGTCCACGTTGTGTCAGTACTGCATTCCTTTTTAAAATTGTTTGTTATTTTTATCTTGTGGGGAATCCTAGTTTCCTGACCAGGGACTAACCCGGGCGGTGCCCCCCACGGTCAGTGGGGCACAGGGGGAACCACTGTGTACCAGGGAAGCCCCAGGACGTCACTCCTTTTCATGGGCAGATAGCATCTCATGGTGGAGCAGACCTCACTCTGTTACCTGTTCGTTCATTGCTGGACATCCAGGGTGCGGCCACCTTTTGGTTACCGTGAATGGTGCTGCTCTGACCTCGGGTGCACAGGGTTGGTTTTGTTACTGAAAGAGGGGTCTGGTTGCTTGCCGCTCAGAATCCGGTAAAAAGGCAGGGTTGCTGGAAAGTTGGCTTTATTTCAGAGGTTGGCCATCTGGGAAAGAGGGCAGACAATTGCCCAAAGGCTGACTCCCCGTCCCCCTAAACTCCCCGCACTGACGGTCAGGGAGCAGGAGGTTTCATAGACAGAGGGAGGGGGCTCCACGCAGAAATAGCACCGTGAGCTCTGAGAGTCTTCTGGAAACCGGTCATCAGTGGTCTGGTCAGTGTCATCTCCGTTGTTTTAAGTACAGTTAATCCTCAGTCCCAGGCTGTGTTTCCGTCTCTCTGAGGCCAGTTCTCAGAGCTGTGACAGTTCGTGTCACAGCTACTACGGTCTGGTCACTGCGTGGTCCCCTTCTCCACCTGGCGGGGGCTTCGGTGTCTCTAAGACAGCTCACAGGATATGGCTCAGAATAGTATCCAAGGACTTGGAGAGAACCTGAAGGTCTTCGACTTTGCTTGGCCACTGCGCTGTTATCACTCGGTCCCGCTGGACTATTTTCCTTTGTCCCTCATTTTCTCACTTTTCTGATGAAACGCATTGTTTAGTTTTTCCATGGACAGAGGGCAGAGGGAGACGTGGGGACAGGGAGACCGTAGGCTCCAGCTCCGTTTCAGTTTGAGCACCTGTTTTCAGTGGTTTTGGGTCACAGACAGGGCTTCCCAGGTGGCGCTTGTGGCAAAGAACCCGCCTGCCAATGCAGGAGCACAGAGATGTGAGTTCAATCCCTGGGTCAGGAAGACACCCAGGAGAAGAGAAGGCAGCCCCCTCCAGTCTTCTTGCCTGGAGAATCCCATGGACAGAGGAGCCTGGCGGGCTACAGTCCGTAGGGTTGCAGAGAGTCAGACACGACGGAAGTGACTTAGCACTCAGGTGCGGATCACAGGTTTTTGTCGCTTGAGGGTTACTCAGCGTCCATCCGTTTACAAGAAGCAGAGCAGGGACCCGACTTTCCCGGCGAGCTGGTGGGAAATGCAGCCTGTGAATTGGGCTGGGACTTACAGGCGTCTGTCCTGGCCCTTCCCTCCTGGCTGGGCCCACGCACTCACTCTCTCCACTTCCGAATCTTACAAAGCCCTTGCCTTCCTCATACAGTCTCCAATGCCCATGTGCGTGTGTGTGCGCGTGTGTGTGTGCGTGTGTGTTTGTGTGTGTGCGTGTGTGTGCGTGCGTGTGTGTTAGTTGCTCAGTCGTGTCCGACTCTTTGCCATCCCATGGACTATAGCCCACCAGGCTCCTCACTCCGTGGGATTCTCTAGGCAAGAAGACTGGAGTGGGTGGCCGTTGCCTTCTCCAGGGGATCTTCCCGACCCAGGGATCGAACCCAGGCCTTCCGCACTGCAGGTGGATTCTTCACTACTGAGCCACCAGGGAAGCCCCGCGACCCCCAGACATCACCTTGAATCAAAGAGAATTGACACAGTCAGTGCTCCTGCAGTCCCAGAGCCCCACCCCTCCGGCTGCCTGTGACCCCTGCAGAGCACTCTGGCGGGCGTGTCCTGAGCCTGTGACCTCCCTCTTCCTTCCTAAAGGTGGACGAGGGACCCTGCTGTCCTCGAGGTGGGGGTGGGGGTAGGATCTGACTTCACATCTGCCCCGTGGAGGCCCTTTAGGGAGGCAGCCTTCGCTTGGGGATGCTGGCAGATGTTGTGAGCCAGGAGAGGTGCCCAGGGGAGAGGGACCCACCCTCTCTCTTGGTGGGTCCTCCCCAAGGGGTCCCCCTGGTGAATGCCCCAGAGCAGGGAAGGGGTGTCTGTCCTGGGACTGAGGTTCAGAAGATTCTAGGATTCTCTCTCTCTCTCTCAAAAAAAAACTTATGTGTTTATTTGGCTCCATGGTATCTTTCAATCTTCATTGTGGCATGTGGGACCTTTAGTTGTGGCTAAGGACCTCCCTCAGTCCTTCTTAAAAGTGGAGGTGTGACTCAGCTGTCCTCGGAGTGGGGGTAGGGATGAGATCTGAAATACCAGCTCTTAGTTGGGGCATATGGGATCTAGCTCCCTGACCAGCGATTGAACCTGGGACCCCTGCGTTGGGAGCATGGAGTCTTAGCCCCTGGACCACTAGGGAAGTCCCTTGGATTCTCTCATCAGATGCAGAGGAGGTCAGAGCCCTTGGTTCTGAGCTTCTCTTTTCAGATGCTTCTATTATTTCAAAGTGAGTGAGTGATTAAACTCCGTGGGTCACTGTTTGATGATTTCTAGACCGCCGTCAGTATAAGCAAGAAAGAGCGGAACAGGGTGGTGGGAGAGAAAGAGCAGAGCAGGCGCAGTAGAGAGGAGAACCATGGCCTGGTGGAGGGGGTCCTGCCTCCCTGAGCCCAGAGCCCAGGCGTCTCCCATGGCCTGGCCCTCGAGGGGCTGTGTTCTCTCTGGCCTCTAGCCTCTCCAGCACTTCCTGAAGAGCCCGCTGTTCGTTAGATGCTCAGTAATGAGTCCATTAATGTAAGTGAATGACGTCTTCTACTGAAATGAGACTCGGATGGGGCCTAGCAGCTTGTCAAGGTGCCACCTGGCCCAGACCTTTGGGACGTTTTTCCCCCGGAAGATGGCACGTCACTTACTGGGCATCCAAGTAAAGAGGTCCCTCTGCTCCAGACAGAATGAAACTGAAATGTCAACTGGTCGTTTGGGTTCCATTCTGGAAATAATCATGTTTCCTGCCCAGGTCAGCCTGGCTTCAAGTCCTTAGTGGTTTGATTGACAAGGGTTTCGAGAACTCTGTACTCACTTATTAGACTAATGAACAGACTGGGTGATGGCTTCCCAGGGCAAAGCTGCTTTTATGCTCCCTCATATTCCTTGGCATAACTTACCACTGGGGAGCATCTGCATTATCTAATTTATTCCTTTGAAGCATTTCATTTTTGTTTATTGCTGCTTAAAGGTCATTTCCAAATAAACATAGAACGAAAGGTCACTGCACCCAGCAGAAAAATCGTCATGAAGCAGCTTCAGACCTGTTCAATCCCAATGCCAGCCTCCTCACTGGCAGAGCCTGTTCTTTTGGCTGTTTGTGGCTAATTGTGTTGCTGTTGGGGTGTCCCTGGTGGCTCAGTGGGTAAAGAATCTACCTGCAGTGCAGGAGATGCTGGAGACATGGGTTCAATTCCTAGGTCGGGAAGATCCCAACCAGGAGGGCATGGCAATCCACTCCGTTATTCTTGCCTGGAGAATCCTATGGACAGAGGAGCCTGGAAGGCTACAGTCCATAGGGTCACAAAGAGCTGGACACGACTGAGCACACACACGGAGATTTTGGAAGAACACAAGAAAGGGAGGTTATGGCAGAAGACCAGGGACGCCCACTTTCGTCTGTGTCTTCCAAACAGTAAAGAAAGAAAAGACTTTAAACCGGGGCTTGTTAGCTTGCTGCCAGTCCCAGGGTGTGTTACTGAGTAGATGATACTGTAGACGGTCTGTGTGCCTCAGAGAAGCTGCGTTGGGTTATACATCAGTTATACATCAGTTATACATCAGTTATACATCAGTTTCCTCCCTTGGCTTCCTTGGCTGGTAGATGTTCTGGGATTTTAACAAGACGTTCACCAAGTGGGCCTGACGCTTGGGCAAGCGGGGCTTGAGAGCTGCCCACTGGGGCAACATCCCAGGCACGTGTGGATCAAAACAGAGGGAAGGGGACCTGCACATAGAGACGGGCTGCCAGGATCCACATGGACAGACCTAGAGATGACCGTACTAAGCCAAGGAAGTCAGAAAGAGAAGACGGTTATCACAGGACATGACTTACGTGGAATCACGACACAAGCGACCTGATCTGTGAAACAGAAACAGACTCACAGACGTAGAACAGCCTTGGGGTTGCAAGAGGTAGGCGCTGGGGGGTGTGCATTGGGCGTGGGGGCTAGTGGACACAAGCTGTTACATATAAATGGATGAACAGCGAGGTCCTCCTGTATCACACAGGGAACTAAATTCCATGTCCTGTGATAAGCCATACTGGAGAAGAGTATGAAAGGAATATGTGTGTGTGTGTGTGTGTGTGTGTAAGTGGACCATGTTGCTGTACAGCAGAAACCCACACGACACTGTAGTCACCTCCACTTCAATTAAAACAATAAGAGGATGGCTGTCAGGTTCAGAAAGAAGAGCGTGGTCTGGAGACCGAGAGGATTCGGGAGGAAGACAGAAGGGCCCCGAGGAGCAGTGAATCAGAAGGGGAACTGGTGGTTAGATGCGCCAGAGAGGGAAGTGGCTCACACAGAACCTGTGGAATTCCACAGACCAGCTTCCGTTTAAAGAGTGGGGGCAGGGACTTCCCTGGGGTCCAGTGCTTAAGCCTCCAAGCTTCCACCCCAGGGGTCGTGGGTTCCATCCCTGGTCGGGGAACTAGGATCCCACATGCTGTGTGGCGTGGGCAAAATGTAAATAAATAAAAATAAACTTTAAGTAAGCGTCTTAAAAAGAAAACTTGAAGAAAATAAAGAGGGGGCTCGGGTCTGTGCTCAGCGTCTGCTTCCCGGCAGCTCTGAGTCTCCTGTTTTCCCGGTGGGGAAACAGAGGTACCATCCGTAAGAGGGCTCAGGCCCTCGGCCGCCGAGCCCCGCGCTTCTCTGGGGCACACTGGCGCGTTAGCACACGCTGCTGCTGTTTAGCTGCTCAGTCGTGTCCAGCTCTTTTGTGACCCCTTGGACTATAGCCTGCCAGGCTCCTCCGTCCATGGGATTCTCCAGGCAAGAAAACTGGAGTGGGTTGCCATTTCCTTCTCCAGGGGATCTTCCTGACCCAGGGATCCAACCCAGGTCTACCGCATTTCAGGCAGATGCTTAATGGCAACCCACTCCAGCACTCTTGCCTGGAAAATCCCATGGACAGAGAAGCCTGGTATCTACAGTCCATGGGGTTGCTAAGAGTCGGACACGACTGAGCGACTTCACTTTCACTTTTCACTTGCATGCATTGGAGAAGGAAATGGCAACCCACTCCAGTGTTCCTGCCTGGAGAATCCCAGGGACGGGGGAGCCTCATGGACTTCTGTCTCTGGGGTCGCACAGAGTCGGACACGACTGAAGCGACCTAGCAGCATGCCGATCCCAAGATCCACAGCCTTATCCTCTTTCGATCAGTGAGTGTTGACCCGTCGCCTCTAAGTGTACACAGCCCACCGTATTGGACTGTGCTCAATGCCAAGCCCCTATTCTGCTTCAATGCCTCCTTCAGGCTGTCTTTGCAGCTGAACTTTCTAATTCTACGATGCCCAAAGGAAAAAGAGGGCCAGTCTCTCTTTCCGGGCCGGGCTTGCTTCCAGAGGCCAGGCCAGAGGGCTCAGCCCACTGCCGCTGTCTGTGACGAGTCAGCCACCAGGCTCCTGTCCCATTTCCCTCTGGTTTGCTTTGATCTGACCGTGAGGCAATTATTTTAGCCTCTAGTCAATTTCTGTCGGATTACCAAAGGACCTCAGGGCTTACACGGGCTCCACAAGAGAACTCGGGGCAAAATGTCCAGAGGCTGTGGGCTGGCAGCCTGCGTGTCCCCGAGGGCCACTTCTCGTGCCAACGTGCCCGCTGACTTCCTTGAGAATTCTGGGGTGCCAGGGCCTAGAGGATGCTTTGTCTCTGAGTTCACAGGGCCTCCAAGATAACCTTGCTCTCCCTTGGTCCGGTTGTGTCCGACTCTTTGCGGCCCCCTGTACTGAAAGGGCTCCTCTGTCCATGGGATTCCCCAGGCAGGAATTCTGGAGTGGATTGCCATACCCTCCTCCACGGGATCTTCCTGACCCAGAAATTGAACACATGGCTCCTGCTTTGCAAGCGGATTCTTTATCTCTGAGCCACCAGGGAAGCCCTCGCAAATACCCTGAACTCACGCTCAAGGCTTGGAAATAAAGCTGAGAAAATGCTCGTTCATCACGCTGAGTGCAGGACACAGCCCTGTATTGAAGATGGTGACTAACTACCATCTATTTTGCTGAAGAAAAGGATTCATCTGCGTCACAAGAGATTTCAGTTAGACCAAGCAACATCAGCTAAGAGAATATGCATTTTATTAAATCAAAGACTCCATCAACCGAGGAGGCACCATTTTGTGAACCACTGAGAAAGAAAAAGATACTGCCCCGAACTATATGACTTGCTTAACTGGACTTGCTGCTGCTGCTGCTAAGTCGCTACAGCAGTGTCCGACTCTGTGCGACCCCATAGACGGAAGCCCTCCAGGCTCCTCTGTCCCTGGGATTCTCCAGGCAAGAACACACGGAGTGAGTTGCCATTTCCTTCTCCAGTACATGAAAGTGATAAGTTAAAGTACATCGCTCAGTCGTGACTGACTCGTAGCGACCCCATGGACCGCAGCCCACTAGGCTCCTCCGCCCATGGGATTTTCCAGGCAAGAATGCTGGAGTGGGGTGCCATTGCCTTCTCCCAATTAGAGATTTTTAAAATTTTACTTATTAAAAGAACTCATCTGTGCTCTGTTCTCTGTTGTTCTCTGTTCTTACATAACACGCAAAGGAAAATATTGTTGTTTAGTCCCCACTCGTGTCCAGCTCTTTTGCGACGAGCCCATGGACTGAAGCCCGCCAGGTTTCTGTGTCCATGGGGTTCTCCAGGAAGAACACTGGAGTGGGTTGCCATTTCCTTCTCCAGGGGATCTTGCCAGCCCAGGGATCAAACCCATGGTTCCTGCATTGACAGATGGATTCTTTACTGCTGAGCCACCAGGGGAGCCCTGAAGGAAGATATACCACATAGATAAACAGATATGTTATAAAGAGATACAAGAGGATGTAATTAAAGGTAATCGGAAGAAGCCCCATTTCATGAAGCTTCCTCACGTCTGGCTTTTCAGGTCAGCGTATTTCAGTTCAGTTCAGTCGCTCAGTCGTGTCCGACTCTTTGCGACCCCATGAATCGCAGCACGCCAGGCCTCCCTGAATATAGATCAATGGAACAAAATAGAAAGCCCAGAGATAAATCCACACACCTATGGACAGCTTATCTTCGACAAAGGAGGCAAGAATATACAGTGGATTAAAGACAATCTTTTTAACAAGTGGTGCTGGGAAAACTGGACAACCACTTGTAAAAGAATGAAATTAGATCACTTTCTAACCCCATACACAAAAATAAACTCAAAATGGATTAAAGATCTAAATGTAAGACAAGAAACTATAAAACTCCTAGAGGAGAACATAGGCAAAACACTCTCCGACATACATCACAGCAGGATCCTCTATGACCCACCTCCTAGAATACTGGAAATAAAAGCAAAAATAAACAAATGGGATCTAATTAAAATTAAAAGCTTCTGCACAACAAAGGAAACTATAAGCAAGGTGAAAAGACAGCCTTCTGAATGGGAGAAAATAATAACAAATGAAACAACAGACAAACAACTAATCTCAAAAATATACAAGCAGCTTATGCAGCTCAACTCCAGAAAAATAAATGACCCAATCAAAAATGTCTCTGCTTTTTAATATGCAGTCCATGTTGACCATAGCTTTCCTTCCAAGGAGCAAGCGTCTTTTAATTTCATGGCTGCACTTACTATCTGCAGTTCTTTGGAGCCCAAGATGATAAAAATATCTATCTTGTAAATTAGATACAGAGGATGAGATGGCTAGATGGCATCACTGACTCAATGGACGTGAGTCTGAGTGAACTCCAGGAGTTCGTGATGGACAAGGAGGCCTGGCGTGCTGTAATTCATGGGGTCGCAAAGAGTCGGACATGACTGAGCAACTGAATTGAACTGAACTTAGAAAAAAAGATTCAAGAAATTTGTTTAGCATAGTCCTTTGCATAGAGAAAAATTTCAAACATTTTTTATTTTTACAATTGTCTTTTCATAATCCTGAGTTCTGCATCATTGAGTTCAAACAAAATCAGATTAAAAAATATTTGAAAATATTCCAAAAAGTAAAAGTTGAATTTGCCACGAAACTACTTATATAATATTTACTTTGCATTATGCTTTCTAAATAACCTAAAAATGACTTAAAATCCATGTACAAGACGATATGCATAGGATATATGCAAATACTATGCATTTTATATAAGGAGCTTGAGCACCCATGAATTTTGGTATCATAGTTGGAAGTGGTTCCAGAACCAATGTCCTTCAGAATTTGGATGGGGGGGTCAAATATATTTTATCATAATTATGATTTTTTTGTATGTTCAAGCAAGTGACTTTGATTCTTTAGAAACAGAATATCTTTATATCACTCAAGAATCGTGGTTCCAAATACATTACCTCTTTAAACACACTAATAGCTTGACAGTGATAATATATGAAAGATTAACTAAATAATATCTAGTCATTATCTTAAATAAGAAATGGAACATATATTTTATCTCAAATGAAAACTGAAACCATTTATTGGCTGGCTAGAGTAGCTATGAGAAGGGTGATGAGCTAGGCTCACTTTCAGAAAATAATAGAGAGGATGGATGAAAAAATTTTGTTTGTATGAAAAATATATTTGTAGGTGAATGGACTACATGCTTGAGTTTTCTTATTTTGAAAAGAGAAAGTTAATTTTGCTGAATTTGCCTAAAACCTGAAGCACTTGGCACTAAGGACAGGCATTTCCAAGAACAGTTCTAGGAGACTCATTGCTATATTTATTGGAAGAAAGTTAATGAGAATGCTGTTCAAACAATATTGAGCTTCATTAAAAGCCCGTGGAGAAATGTCTTCCTCAAATTCTTGCCAGGAGTCACTTGGCTTATCCTGAGTAATGAAGTTGATTTTAGAAATCTTGTGAATGCTTATAATATCTCTTATCCTAAATTTTTACTGTTAGACATTTTAACGATTTTTGTTTGTTTGTTTCAATCCTAGCAAACATAATAAGGGAGTTTTGTAAAATTATTTTTGTCTTTTGACTTCATTCTTGATTTTATTTTCTATTTCTTATGCTTCTTTTGGTCTTTTTTATGTTTTGCCTTTCCTCATTCTTTCAGTCCTTATTTTATTTATGAGTGAGTATGTGTGTTTGTATTATGTGTATATGACCTTAATCTTTCCTGAAAGAAGACCAAGATTTTAATAAAAACTCAGTTTTTAATGAAATTTAGTAAAATTAGTAAATTTTAAATTCTTAGGAATTGTGGTGCAGTCATTTTTTTTTTTTTTTTTACATAGCATGTGTTTTCATTAACTCATATGGAAAAAAATAAGTACTTATTTTTCAGGTACTTTCCCAAATATTGGGGACCTCCCTGATAATTCAGCATGTAAAGAATCCACCTGGAATGCAGGAAACACAAGAGAGAAAGGTTTGATCCCTGGATGGGGAAGATCCCCTGGAAAAAGAAATGCAACCCACTTCAGTGTTCTTGCCTGAAAAATCCCACGGACGGAGGAGCTTGGTGAGCTACAGTTCAGATATTGGTGACCTGACCGTTAACAAGAGAAACACACCAAAAAAGAGTAAAAAGGTGACAAAAATGAAAAAAATGACAAAATAAAAAGGAAAAGATGAAATGAACTTTGTAGGAATCGTATATTCTATTTTAATTTTCATAACGAAGGATCCTACGTGATTGAAGTAGACGTGTGTGTCTCTGTTTAAGGGATCTAGAGAAATTGAAACACCGTGAAGCAAAACCTGTTCCTTTGATGCAGAAATTCATTGTTTTAAATTAAATTTGCTGTTTCTTAATGGAGGATCGTTGCTTGATCACACTGTGCTGCTCTCTGCCCTCCAGCAACGCGAGTCAGTCGCGTGCACCCTCCCCGGGGCCTCCTCACGCCCCCCAGCACACCCCTCTGGGGGGTCACAAGCCTTCAGGCTGAGCTCCCTGTGTCACGGAGCAGCTTCCTGCTAGTTATCTATTTTGCACATGCCAGTGTGTACATGTCAATGCTGCTTTCCCAGTTTGTCCTAGCCTCTACTTCCTGTGCTGTGGACAAGTCCGATCTCTACATCTGGGTCTCCATTCCTTCTCTGGAAATAGCTTCATCAGTGCTACATTTCTAGATTCCATGTACATATACATATATATGTTACTATATGATATTTGCTTTTCACTTTGACTTACTTCAGTGTATATAGCAGGCTCTAGGTTCATCCATCTCACTAGAAGGGACTTAAATCTGCTCCTTTTTAAGGCTGAGTAATATTCTATTGTATCACAACTTCTTTATCCACTCATCTTTTGATGGACATCTAGGTTTTCCAGTGTCCAGACTATTGTCAACAGTCCCGCAGTGAATACTGTGGTACATGTGTCCTTCTGAGAGTGGCTTTCTCAGGTTATATGCTCAGTAGTGGCACTGATGGGCCATTCAGAAGCTTTATCCCTATTTTTAAGGAATCTCTCTCCTATTCTCCACAGTGGCTGTGCCAGTTTACATTCCAACAAAACGCAGTAGAACTCCCTTTTTGCCACAACCTCTCCAGCATTAATTGTTTGTAGTTTTTCTGATGATGGCCTTTCTGATTGATGTGAAGTGATACCTCATTGTAGGCTTGATTTGCATTTCTCTAATAATGAAAAGATGATATTTCATGTGTTAATTGGCCATCTGTATGTCTTCTTTGGAGAACTGACAGTTTATGTCTTCTGTCCATTTTTTGATTGGGCTGTTTGTTTTTCTGATATTGAGCTACAGGAGCTGTATATGTATTTTGAAGATTAATTCTTTGTCAGTTGCTTCGTTTGCAATTAATTTATCCCATTAGGAGGGCAATGTTCTCATATTGTTTATAGTTTCCTTTGTTGTGCAAAAGCTTTTTAAGTTTAGTTATATCCCATTTCTTTTTGTTTTTATTTCCATTACTTTAGGAGGTGGGTCAAAGAGAATCTTGCTGCGCTTTATGTCAAAGAGTGCACTGCCTATGTTTAAGAGCTTTATAGTTCTGTTAACCAACAAAGGTGTGTTGAAAGGTATTTCATTTTGTAAATAAAAATTATGCCTATATTAAAAGAATTACTAACTGTGAAGTAACATTATTATGAGTATAAAAGCCTCTAGCTCTTGGTGTACTTTTGGTTTGCTTATTGAAACATATAAAACATAACATTTGAAATAGTGCTACTTATTACTAATGTAATCATCATATCACATTATGAAAGAAAAATCTATGAAGCACAGCGCTATTTTGGGGGAATTTCTACTTGGTGTATAAAGATTCTTATGGAGAAGATTGAGGACCGAGATGTTCAACTTGCCTTTTCAATTCAGTAATTATCAAATTAGCACTCAATCAGGTTATTTCCAGATTCACTGGAAATGGCAGTTCAGTTCAGTTCAGTTGCTCAGTCGTGTCCGATTCTTCGAGATCCCATGACCTCCTTGTCCATCACCAACTCCCGGAGTTCACTCAAACTCACATTCATCGAGTCGGTGATGCCATCCAGCCATCTCATCCTCGGTCATTCCCTTCTCCTCCTGCCCCCAATCCCTCCAAGCATCAGAGTCTTTTCCAATGAGTCAACTCTTCACATAAGGTGGCCAAAGTACTGGAGTTTCAGCTTTAGCATCATTCCTTCCAAAGAACACAAGGACTGATCTCCTTCAGAATGGACTGTTTGGATCTCCTTGCAGTCCAAGGGACTCTCAAGAGTCTTCTCCAACACCACAGTTCAAAAGCATCAATTCTTCAGTGCTCAGCCTTCTTCACAGTCCAACTCTCACATCCATACATGACCACAGGAAAAGCCATAGCCTTGACTAGATGGACATTTGTTGGCAAACTAATGTTTCTGCTTTTGAATATGCTATCTAGATTTATCATAACTTTCTTTCCAAGGAGTAAACGTCTCTTAATTTCATGGTGGCACTCACCATCTGCAGCGATTTTGGAGCCCCCCAATATAAAGTCTGACACTGTTTCCACTGTTTCCCCATCTATTTCCCATGAAGTGATGGGACCAGATGCCATGATCTTTGTTTTCTGAATGTTGAGCTTTAAGCCAACTTTTTCACTCTCCTCTTTCACTTTCATCAAGAGGCTTTTTAGTTCCTCTTCACTTTCTGCCATAAGGGTGGTGTCATCTGCATATCCGAGGTTATTGATATTTCTCCCNGGAGCCCCCAATATAAAGTCTGACACTGTTTCCACTGTTTCCCCATCTATTTCCCATGAAGTGATGGGACCAGATGCCATGATCTTCATTTTCTGAATGTTGAGCTTTCAGCCAACTTTTTCACTCTCCTCTTTCACTATCATCAAGAGGCTTTTTAGTTCCTCTTCACTTTCTGCCATAAGGGTGGTGTCATCTGCATATCCGAGGTTATTGATATTTCTCCCAGTAATCTTGATTCCAGCTTGTGCTTCTTCCTGCCCAGTGTTTCTCATGATGTACTTTGCATATGTTAAATAAGCAGGGTGACAATATACAGCCTTGACGTACTCCTTTTCCTTTTTGGAACCAGTCTGACCAGTCCAGTATTCTCATCTGAAGAATTCCATGGACATATGCGCCTGGCAGGTTACAGAGAGAGCATCTGAGAGAATGAAATTTATATGCAACAAACTTGGTGTTCAAGTTTTAGTCATGGCCTCCATAATCTATACTTTTGGATGAGTAGATTAACTACAACGAAAATATTTTCTTCATTTGCAAAACAGATTGATATAGTATGTGATTGTATCAATAATCAGTGTAAACAATTTATACATTATCTGACGCATAAACTCTCAATAGATTCAATCCCTAGTGAATGTAGATGCTTTATTTTCCAAAACTGTTGACTATTGGCTCCTACAGAAATTCCAAGCTCATGCAAAAGTGTAAATTCTGGCAGCATGTGCTAAGATGCAGAATGATGGTGTTAACACGCTGGAGGTTTGTGCAGCTTTGGCTGCAGGGGTCTGTGAAAATATGCACAGTGGCAGCATGGCAAGCGGAGGAAGGGCCAAACCCCTCCACTGTGCGGTGGGGAGTTTGGCTGGTGACGTCTGCTTTTTACATGGAACGGCATTGAGTGGACATGGGTGGATAACAAGCCAAAGAGTCAAAGCAAACCCACTGCACAATCTTATTTTGTTGTAAGAATTCCATGGACATATGCGCCTGGCAGGTTACAGAGAGAGCATCTGAGAGAATGAAATTTATATGCAACAAACTTGGTGTTCAAGTTTTAGTCATGGCCTCCATAATCTATACTTTTGGATGAGTAGATTAACTACAATGAAAATATTTTCTTCATTTGCAAAACAGATTGATATAGTATGTGATTGTATCAATAATCAGTGTAAACAATTTATACATTATCTGACGCATAAACTCTCAATAGATTCAATCCCTAGTGAATGTAGATGCTTTATTTTCCAAAACTGTTGACTATTGGCTCCTACAGAAATTCCAAGCTCATGCAAAAGTGTAAATTCTGGCAGCATGTGCTAAGATGCAGAATGATGGTGTTAACACGCTGGAGGTTTGTGCAGCTTTGGCTGCAGGGGTCTGTGAAAATATGCACAGTGGCAGCATGGCAAGCGGAGGAAGGGCCAAACCCCTCCACTGTGCGGTGGGGAGTTTGGCTGGTGACGTCTGCTTTTTACATGGAACGGCATTGAGTGGACATGGGTGGATAACAAGCCAAAGAGTCAAAGCAAACCCACTGCACAATCTTATTTTGTTGTGTAAAATTAGCAGAACATTTTCCTCACCTACAAGGGTGATTTTGTTCTTTGGAAGGAAATTCATAATTGAAGCATTTCTCACTCTCTTACTGTGTACGATAATACTTAGTTTAACTTTATTTGAAAGTTGATTTCAAATACAACACGTGATAGTTTCTTCATGTTTTTGTAGGTTATAGTTCCTTAAATATATTTGATAAAGGTTTAAATTAACTGGGACTTTTATTGTATTTTTTTTTACTTCAATTATTTTGTTTTACCTGCATGGAAGTGAAAGTGAAAGTTGCTCAGTTGTGTCCAACTCTTTGTTACCCCTTGGACTACACTGACTTCCCTGGTGGCTCAGACGGTAAAGCGTCTGTCTACAATGCGGTAGACCTGGGTTTGATCTCTGGGTTGGGAAGATCCCTTGGAGAAGGAAATGGCAGTCCACTCCAGGACTATTGCCTAGAAAATCCCACGGACAAAGGAGCCTGGTAGGCTACAGTCCATGGGGTCACAAAGAGTCGGACATGACTGAGCGACTTCACCTTGCTTTGCTTTCAGTGTGCTGCTGCTGCTGCTAAGTCGCTTCAGTCGTGTCCGACTCTGTGCGACCCCATAGATGGCAGCCCACCAGGCTCCCTTGTCCCTGGGATTCTCCAGGCAAGAACACTGGAGTGGGTTGCCATTTCCTTCTCCAATGCATGAGAGTAAAAAGTGAAAGTGAAGTTGCTCAGTCGTGTCCGACTCAGCGACTGCATGGGCTGCAACCTACCAGGCTCCTCCATCCAGGGGATTTTCCAGGCAAGAGTACTGGAGTTGGGTATAGTCCATGGAATCTCCAGGCCAGAACACTGGAGTGGGTAGCCTTTCCCTTCTCCAGGGGATCATTCCAACCCAGGAATCAAACCTGGGTCTCCCTCATTGCAGGCAGATTCTTTACCATCTGAGCCACAAGGAAAGCCCAAGAGTACTGGAGTGGGTAAACTATCTCTTCTCCAGAGGAACTTCCTGAGCTAGGAATTGAACCAGGGTCTCCTGCATCGCAGGCTGATTCTTTACCAACTGAGCTATAGGGAAGCCCTTACCTGCATAAAAACAATATAAATAAGATTCTTAAAACTAAACCATCTAATGTACACTGAACTGTTACTTAAAATTCCAGAATTTCCTTCTTGGTTTCATTTCAAAGCTCAAATTATGTAAGTAATCTCTATTTTGTAAATGTCAGTGTTTCTGAGGTTAAAATTGAGCATATAATCAAAAGTCTATTCTTGCTGTATTATAAATGAAGTTGATGGTAACTTTAATCTTTCACACACTTTTTTTTCATCTTTCCATTGTTAATTAGAAAGGACTTAAGTACTGTGTTTACATACAGACTTGAATTATTTTATCAGAGTAAAAATTAAATAATCATATATGATGTGGAGAATCCCTTGATGATTGAACTTCATGCTCACTGAGTTTGAAGACTATTTCCTGCGTCTATTGAGGAGCAATATTGCAAAACCAGATGAAAGTTATTACCATAGGCGTGATCGTATAATGGTTGAAGTTAGAGAAATAATTCATTTATTTGATCAAAATAAATTTTTCATTTGTAATTCTAATATAACAACTAAATGAAAAACTGTCCTCATTTTTTTTATAATATTGCTCTTGTGCTAGCAATTTATTCAGAGATGAGGTTACAAGCTGAACCTTGAATTTTGCACCAAAGTTACTCTGTGTGACGAGCTGCAAAATTATTGCTGCTGTTAGTCTCTCAGTCGTGTCTGACTCCTTTGTGGCCACGTGGACTGCAGCCCACCAGGCTCCACTGTCCACAGGATTTCCCAGGTAAGAGCACTGCAGTGGTGCTGTTTGCTTCTCCAGGGGATCTTCCCTACCCGGGGATCGAACCCACGTCTCCTGCTTCGCAGATGGATTCTTTAACACTGGGCCACCTGGAAAGCCCTGTAGAATTATTGCTTTGAATAAAAATGCAATTTTGCCTTCCAAAAACTAGTAGCTATTATGTCAATACCACTATCTATAATAATATAGTTTTTTTTCCTACCCCTTAGTTCTACTTCTTTTTACTTCTTTTCTTCTGGCATTATGTCCTTGAAAATCTTTATTTCATAAAAATCACCCATATTTTAACAAGTATGTGAATTTTCTTATATTAGAATATAATCTTAAGTGGTTTTTACAGTGATCATATGAGCATTTTTATTTATTTTATTAAAAAAGTTTGCACTAAGATATTTACCAAAAAAAAAAAAGCTGTTATTCTGATTAATTGATTATATATTGACAATGACAACCAAGTAGAACTTTGGAATGATGGATAGTCAGTCATAAAAGTAACATTATGTAAATTTATCTACTAACACATTTCAGAGCAAAGAGGGAGGGAACTGGTGAGCAAACAATCTGAAAATACTGCTTCAGGAGGAAGTGAAAGAAATTATTAAGAAATTCTTAGTTACTCTAAATGTATTTAGGGACTTCCCTGGTGGTCCAGTGGCTAAGACTCCCAGCTCCTAATGCAGGGGGCCCAGGTTTGATCCCTGGTCAGGGACTATATCCCATATACTGCAACTAAGTTTATAAATAAATATTAAAAAAATAAATGCATTTAATTTCTACTCAAGTTTACTTTGCATATTGGAAACCATCATGTCAAAACTGGGGAAGGTAGAGTATCTATCTATTCATTTTTATCTTTATACCTTTGTGTTTGTGAATTGTTATTTTGTTCAATTGTTGCCTTTGTAAAGAAAATAATATCAGAACTATTCTCTTTCCAACAGACAGGAGTTTGTGATTATCTGTAGGAGATGCATTCAGAAGAATTCCTAAAGTTAGGAAATTGCATTGTTACTTTTTTTAAATCTCTTTTCTAACAGAAGGTTTCAGTATACTATGTTTCTTTTCTTTGAAAAATAATAGCAGCAGAAAGAAGAAATTTTTCTATGGTGATTGGTGATGTGGTTACTTATTTATTCATTACTGTATCTAGCCAGAAACTGTGGGGATGATGGTTAGCAAGACAAATCTCCCAGTCCTTAGCTTGCTCACAATATGAAAGAACAAGAATATGACAGAACTGCATAAAATATTAAAAATATAGCCACAATAAAATGTATTATGCAAATATTACTTGCTACTTTTTAGCTTGTTAGTACGTAGATATCAGGAAAAAAAGGTTAAAATAATCTTCAACCTTATTCATGCATGCATTTTTACTCCAGGCAAAACTACACAGTGAGAAGTGCTGGAAATAAACAAGATGTGATACATTTATCTGATTTTTAAAAAGCAAATAGGAAAAACACAGTTTGACTGTAGCTTATTAAGGAGCACATTTAAGGAGTGCAAAAAGCAGAAGGGGAATAGTCACTATAGAACGCAAGTTTTGGTAGAGCTTTTCTGTGTCTGGAACCTCATCTGAGCAGATAAAGCCATTCTGGACCCCCGTTACTTGCACTTGAGTGTTTTTCTTCCACACTCGCCGTCGTGACGTGCTGGGGCACGGACTCGGTTTCCCTGGCTGTGTCAGCTCTCCCCACACTGCGGCGCGGCACCGAAATGCAGTAGGCACTCAGTTAATATCGAACCTCTGACTGGTCAGTGAAGACCCGGTTATAGTCTGATATCAGCAGCATTGAAAACTGACCGAATGTCTAAGTACCTCTGCCCTGAATCTGAGCTCACTCACACAAACTCTTGATTAAAGTGTGTCTTCCTAGTGCATTCTTTTAAGGTTGTTAGCAGAAACATTGCAATAATAGTCTGTGCACCAAGCACCTCTAAATTTAGCTGAGGTAAAGAACATTGTGAGAAAGAAAACATTTCTGCTTGCAGATTCACAGGACTAAGTCTCGTCTTCCTCTTGTATCTACAGATTCAAGGACAGTTCTGGAAGTTTTCTAGCAAAATATTATCACTCTTGAGGGCCCTGATTCACATATCAGCTTTATCACGCATATATGGGGTCAATCGCTATTTTGACAACCTGAAGAAAGCTCATAAAACTCTCATTAGGAAAAAAAAACAGTGTTCCTATACATATACACGTATGTCCATTTAAGTGTGTTTGTTTGGAAGGCTTTATACATTTACTATGAAGTGGAGTCACTTAGTCATGTCCAACTCTTTGTGACCCCATGGACTGTAGCTACCAGGCTCCATGATCCATGGGATTTTCCAGGCAAGAACCCTCGAGTGGGCTGCCATTTCCTCCTCCAGGGGATCGAACCCAGGTCTCCTGCACTGCAGACAGATGCTTTACCATCTGAGCCACTAAGGAAGCCCTTACTGACTGTAGTCTACAGAAAACTCTTGATGCAACATCTTAGATAATTTCATTATCAGAAACAAGGGTAACTTACTTATGAAGGTATCTTGAATTATTTGTATCATTTCAGCTGCCTACAGTCTATCCTCATTTCTATTTGATGAATGGCCCTTTAAAAACAGTAATGTCTCAGCACTGTAAAACACAATGTAAGTATGAAATTTGGAAATGATTTAGTATATTGAGAAAACAGAGAAGCCAGTGTGAATAATCAAGAATAATTGTTTTCCAGTCGCAAACTCCCCTCTTGCCAACAGTCAATGCCAACTCTAATGGTAGCTGATCTAGAAATTGGATTTATTGATTTTATTAATTAACACAGTCTATATAGAACCCATTTAAGTTCAATGAATGTGAAATTTATTAAATTAAATAGATATAGAATTTATGGAATAAACTGAGTCCCCATTCCCCAAATTTATAAATTAATGTTCTAATCCCCAGTACTTCAGGATATGACAGCATTTGGAAATAAGGCTTTTAAAAATATAAACAAGACAAAATAAGGTCTCATGAGCTCTAATCCAGTATGGCTGGTGTCCTTCTAAAGACAGGGTGTTAGTACACAGATGCTTAGGGAAAGGTGATGGGAAGACAGAGTGGAAAGTTGGCCATCCATAAGCTGAGAATAGAGGCCCATAGAATTAGACCAACCCTAAGCCAACCCTGTTAATGCCTTGATCCAGAACTTCAAACCTCTAGAACTGAGAAGTAAATTTATGCTGTTTAAACTCCCTAGTCTGTAGTTGTCAGTTATGATAGCTTCAGCAATCCAATTTGATAGCCTTTTCTTATTAAAGAAAAAAATCATAACAAATTTTAACAGAGGATTATTCTATTACTAAATTTGATCTAGCTAATTCAAATAATTTATAAAGCATCCTAATATGTGTTCACTGCATATGGAATATTTACAAGTCATAAGCAGTGTAAAAATTCCACTCCCCAAAGGTAATAGAGTATTTGTATCCATTCAAAAGTATAAGGATATAGTGGATCCTTTTCTTTGTTGCGGTGGATTCCTTCACCAGGACTTCCCTTGAACGCAATATCCAGAAACATGCTGAGAAGTGGAAAAGCAGGTTTATTTCTCTGGAGTCAAGAAAATGCCTTTCTATGTGCAAGGTAAAGGTGAAATATTACCATAGAAATTGGCTAGAAAAAAAATTGCTAGCCTTTAAAGTCTCAAGACTACTTTCTCCAGTATTTTCTTGTAGATCTCTTCAGACAAGTGGGAATAAGGAGGACTTTATTGGTTTGCAATATTTCTTTGCCACTTTGCGTGGTTTTAAATCTGTCCTCTAACTTATTTATGAAGGTGTCTTGAATTATTTGCACCATTTTATTTGCCTACAGTCTATCCACATTATTTCAAGGTTAATCTCTCTGAATTCATTAATGTTTGTGTTCAGAATAATCATTTTTGATTTCCCAGTTGAGCCAAAGAGCTGTACAGTGTCTTAAAGTCCATCAGTTCTACATTCCTTTGAGGTTTTCAGGAACTGCTAAGAAGACTGAAAATAGCAATGACTGAGGTCTTTTTTTGATACTATTTGTTGCTTAAGGAAACATCCTCAGCTAGTAGACATTCCAGTTTTCCAGGTTACCTGCAAAGAGTATATTCCAAAGGATAATTTATCCATTTCCCCAGATGGGTTGGAAACATGCATTTAATATTTAACACAGGCATTGATCTTGCACGTATTTACTGAATGCCATTTTTGCATGAGGCGCTCGGTCCTGAAATGGCAACATAGGAAAACAAGCTCAGTGTCTGTCCTCAAAGAACAAAACCAACAGAAAGACAACAGCCGTCTGCCAGCGTTTTGAAATATTGTTACTTTCAAATCATGTGTCACACTATTAAGATGCAGGAAATGACTTTTTTCAACAGTCTCTCCAACTTTTTGCTATCAGTAAAGATATTATGAGCTTTCCAGTTGGCACTGGCGGTGAGGAACCAGCCTGCCACCACAGGAGATGTAAGAGATCCATATTCAAGCCCTGGGTCGGGAAGATCCCCGGAGAAGGGCGTGGCAACCCGCTCCAGTGCTCTTGCCTGGAGAATCCCATGGACTGAGAGGTCTGGTGGGCTACAGTTTAAAGGATCACAAAGAGGCAGATATGATGGAGTGACTAATCACACACACAGTGCTAACTACTAAGTAGGGTTCCCAGCCAAAAAGGTACAGTTCTAGTAGAGTTTAAGATTTCCCTGGTGGCTCAGATGGTAAGGCGTCTGTCTACAATGTGGGAGCCCGGGTTTGATCCCTGGGTCGGGAATATTCCCTGGAGAAGGAAATGGCAATCCACTCCAGTACTATTGCCTGGAAAATCCCATGGACAGAGGAGCCTGGTAGGCTACAGCCCATGGGGTCGCAAAGAGCTGGACATGACTGTGCGACTTCACTCACTCATTCACTTAGTAGAGTTTTGTTTTTGCTTTTTGTGGAAATTTTAGGTTCTACCCTCTTCTAGGAGCCTTATGAAGTAGATTATAACCTACAGGATAGAGTCTTGTGATAGCATTGTCAGTAGCAAAAAGACCATTGTAGGGTGGGCATTTGAATTTATGCTTAAGAAAATACAAAATAGTAGTAATAGGGTTTCATGGAGGAAATACTAGGTTAGAGGTTTACAGAAAAACTGACAATTAGAGAGTGAAAACTATATTCTGTTGGGAAAGGCAACCTAATTATTTTATTTTTGGACCCTGTTTTCCAAAAAAATACATTTGGATAAATTCTAAGCTGAAGGCAATAAACATGCCCTGTGGAGAAAATTGTACTGTTATCTGTCCAGGATACACTGGTGTGTTTATAAATATGAGGATAATAGGAATGAGGTGAAGAGGTTTCTGCCAGATTGGTTTCCAAGCTGTAAACTTTTTCTGGCAGTTTCAACAGAAGTAGAGGCTAGCAATTTAAAGTTTTACATTGTGTCAAAAAAATCAATCCTAAGTCAGGTACCGGGTTCAGAGAGGGACCATCTGAACATAGCAGAGCAGTGCAGAGCTGATCACTTACTGCTTAGAAGTCAGTTTATAGATTTCCTCCTCACAGAAGTAATCCCTGGTCTCCCTATGCAGGCATCCCTCCTATCAGTTCAGTTCAGTTCAGTCACTCAGTCGTGTCTGACTCTTTGCAACCCCATGAATCACAGCATGCCAGGCCTCCCTGTCCATCACCAACTCCTGGAGTTCACCCAAACTCACATGCATCGAGTCGTGATGCCATCCAGCCATCTCATCCTCGGTCGTCCCCTTCTCCTCCTGCCCCCAGTCCCTCCCAGCATCAGGGTCTTTTCCAATGAGTCAACTCTTCGCATGAGATGGCCAAAATATTGGAGTTTCAGCTTCAGCATCAGTCCTTCCAATGAACACCCAGAACTGATCTCCTTCAGAATGGACTAGTTGGATCTCCTTGCAGTCCAATGGACTCTCAAGAGTCTTCTCCAACACCACAGTTCAAAAGCATCAATTCTTTAGCACTCAGTATTCTTTATAGTCCAACTCTTATATCCATACATGACCACTGGAAAAACCATAGCCTTGATTAGATGGACCTTTGTTGGCAAAGTAATGTCTCTGCTTTTTAATATACTGTCTAGGTTGGTCATAACTTTTCTTCCAAGGAGTAAGTGTCTTTAATATCCTTCATATATGGACACATAAAATCCTGTCTTTTTGCTCCTTGCATTAATTAAGCTTTATTAGTAATTACCTGGAGAAGGCAATGGCAACCCACTCCAGTACTCTTGCCCGGAAAACCCCACGGACAGAAGAGCCTGGTGGGCTGCAGTCCATGGGGTTACTAAGAGTCAGACATGACTGAGCAACTTCACTTTCACTTTTCACTTTCATTTTTCACTTTCATACGTTGGAGAAGGAAATGGCAACCTACTCCAGGGTTCTTGCCTGGAGAATCCCAGGGGCAGGGAGCCTGGTGGGCTGCCGTCTATGGGGTTGCACAGAGTCTGATATGACTGAAGCGACACAGCAGCAGCAGCAGCAGCAGCAGCAGCAATTACCTATTGATTACTTTGTAACCTGCCTTGAAATGAATCACTCGGGAGGATATGGCAACTCACACTGGGAGTACCGGTGGAGGTTGTTTCTCTCCGGAAGCTAGATGATGTCAGTGGAAAGTCCTAGGGTTGCCCTCCTCCCCTCCCCATGATTCTCACGGTGTTCATTACCTCTGTGCTATAGATGTGTGCAGTCACTAAGACTAGTGTCTGGCTAGTAAGGAGCAGGAATGACCGCCATGAGGAGCAGCTGATGAAACATTTCTGCCCTTAAGCATCACTTCCACACTGTCTGCCTTGAAACCCCAGGGTTCACATATCAAAATTTAAGTCCTCTGTCCACTCTCCTTTACCGCATTTCCCTGTGGTATAAAGGCAAAATCCTATCCTATCTATAGTTTTGACTGATAGGGTAGTGAGCAACTGTTCTCTGATGCCTGGGACATGTTGCCTGAGATACAATAGTTAAACACTTTCAAACTCACTGGAAGGGACAAAAGCTGGACTAGTCTATCTTTTAGTCCTTGTACAATATTTATTCTTTACAAAGTAGCCAATGCTCTGAAGAACTGTGATCTCAAACACAGAAATCTTAGGTAACCCTGAACTGCAGTGAACGTATGAGAGATACACATGCTAATAACAGTTGATAGAAATAATGAAAGTGATATCATGATGATTTTAAATAAATTGTTCAGACGTATAGAAGGTAGGATATTAACATGTAACAAGAACAAGAATCTTTAAAGAAAAACTAGGTAGAACTCTTAGGTCTGAAAATTATGAGTTTAAAATAAAATTTTGAGTTTAAAACTCAACAAATGAATACATACCAGGGTACGTGTGATTCATATTGGATACTCTGTATTTAACACTTCAGGATTCACTCTCCACAGTTATCTACCTTGTACTTATTCCGTGATCTGTGCATTAAGGGAAAACCTTGCAAGGAACCCTCGTGCACTGTTGATGGGTGTGTAAATTACTACAGCCACTATGGAGAACGGTATGGAGGTTCCTTAAAAAACTAAAACTAGAGTTACTATATGACCCTGCAATCCCATTCCTGGGTATATATCTGGAGAAAACCGTAATTTGAAAAGATATATGCCATCTGATGTCCATTGTAGCACAATTTACAATAGCCAGGATATGGGAACAACAGAACTGTCCATTGACAGGTGAATGGATACAGATGCTGCTGCTGCTGCTAAGTCGCGTCAGTCATGTCGGACTCTGTGAGACTCCATAGACGGCAGCCCACCAGGCTCCCCCATCCCTGGGATTCTCCAGGCAAGAACACTGGAGTGGGTTGCCATTTCCTTCTCCAATGCATGAAAGTGAAAAGTGAAAGTGAAGCTGCTCAGTCGTGTCCGACTCTTTGAGACCCCATGGAGTACAGCCTACCAGGCCCCTCTGTCCATGGGATTTTCCAGGCAAGACCTCTGGAGTGGGGTGCCATCACCTTCTCCGCAGAAGATATATTTATGTGTGTGTATATATATGCATACACACACATATATGCATATGTAAATGAGTATTACTCAGACATGAAAAAGAATGAAATATTGCTATTTGCAGCAATGTGGATGGACCTAGAGATTATCATTCTAAGTGAAGTAAGCTAGACAGAAAAAGAATAAGCATATGACATCGCTGGTGTGGTGGTTTAGTTGCTCAGTCGTGTCCAACTCCGTGCGACTCCATGGACTGTAGCCCGCCAGGCTCCTCTGTCCATGGGATTATCCAGGCAAGAATACTGGAGTGGGTTGTCATTCCCTTCCCCAGGGTATCTTCTTGGTCCAAGTATCAAACCCGGGTCTTCAGCATTACAGGTAGGTTCTTTCCTGTCTGAGCCAGCAGCGAACCTCAATCACAGTGCCTCAGCTGAGCCGTTGTCTGAGTCCTTGTGACCCCATGGACTATAGCCCATGAGTCTCCTCTGTCCATGGAATTCTCCAGGTGAGAATACTGGATTGGATTGCCATGCCCTCCTCTAGGGGATCTTCCTCATCCAGGGTTTGAACCCAGGTCTCCTGCATTGCAGGTGGATTCTTTACCATCTGAGCCATGGGTTTTCGCTATCAGTGTTGCTGATCTACAAATCACAAAGCTATAGAGGAAAAAGTCTACATGTTCAAAAAGTAGAGACATTAAATTGTAACTTTCATTTGCAATATGTTCAGTTTCTCCTCAGAACCTCTCAGGAGACAGATCCTTCACCACCGCATTGCAAGAAAGGGGCTTGAATGAAACCACAGCATCTTTGGAAAGCTCTTGAGTGGTGGCCTCTGCCTGCTGACTGTTGGATGGAAGATGCCACAGTGAAGCTGGACTCCCTGATGTCGATGGGAATACAGAGAAATAGAGGCCGAGTGGCTGCACTTAACCATCAGAAACAAGTCACCGGGCCACAGTCTTCTGACTGAATGGAGATCTCTGGTAAAGGCTATTTAATTATGAGTCCCTTAGAAATGAACCAGACAGGCTGGCGTATATTAGCAGGAAAGGAGGTCTGGGAGCAGACATCTACCTAAACCTGGGCTCTGGCTTCTAACTCAGTTTCCAGAAACAAGTACAACCTTAAACCCCTGATTAGAGGGTGTTGAACCTCTGATGATAATCCTGAAACTCTTTCTTTTTTTTTTTAAGTTGCAATTTTAATATATTTTTTATAGCAAATCTTGTTGGTTTTTTATTTTAAATATAGCAACGTTTGCATGTCAATCCCAAACTCCCAATCTATTTCAGCTTCTCCCCACACCCGCCTCCACACACACGTTTCCCCTTTGGTAACAGTATCATACGATCTCCAAGTCTGTGAGTCTGTTTCTGTTCTGTGTGTAAGTTCATTGTGTCATCTTTCAGATGCCATTTATAACCAGTATCATACGATACTGCTCTTGGTCTGCCTGGCGCCACTCAGGATGACGACCTCTAGGCCTATAGATGCTGCTGCCAGCGGCCTGACTCCATTGTTTTGGTGACTGAGCTCTTCCCATTGCAGCCGTGCCCACACCATGCCCTCTGTCGACGGGCATTTCCACGTCTTGGTGATTTTAACCTGTGCAGCAATGAACACTGAGGTGTGTGTACGCTTTTGAACCCGGCCTTTCCCCAAACATACGCCCAGAAGTGGGATTTCTGGATTATGTGGTAGCTCTATGTTTAGTTTTTAAGGAACTTCCCTGCTGTTTTCCATAGTGGAGGCGCCAATTTACACTCCCGCCAGCAGTACGGGAGGGCTCTCCTGTTCCTACACCCTCTCTGAAATGTATTGTACAGAGGTTGTTGGTGATGGCCGTTCCGGCCGGGGTGAGGGTGAGGGGATGCCTCATTACGGTTTTGATTTGCATCTCTCTAGAGAGAGGTGGCGTTGAGCACCTTTCCATGCGCCTATTGGCCCTCTGTATGTCTTCTGCCCATCATTGATTGGTGGGTTTCTTGGTTTTTTTATATTGAGCCAGATGAGCTGTTTATAAATTTGGGAGTCTAATCCCTTTTTGATCACATAGTTTACAAATGTGTTCTACTATTCTGTGAGCTGCCTCTTCCTTTTGCTTATGTTTTCCTTCTGAATTTAATTTTAATCTAACCCCATTTAAATCTAATCTAATCTCATTTGTTTAATTTTGTCTTTATTTCCATCACTTTGGGAGATAGATCAAAAAAGACAACTATTCTGATTTATGTCAAAGAGTGTTCTCCAGTGTTTTCGTCTAAGAGTTTTATAGTATTCCACCTTACTTTTAGGTCTTTAATCCATTCTGAGTTTATTTTTGTGTACATTTTTAAAGAATGTTCCGTTTAATTTTTTTTTAAACATGTAGGTCTCCAAAATTCTGAAAATCATTTATTGAAAAGACATCTTTTCTCCACTGTATAGTCTTGCCTTCTTTGTCAGAGATTAATTGACCATATGTGTGTGGGTTTATTTCTGGGCTTCCCACCCTACTTTATTGATCTATATTTCTGTTTTTGTGCAGTACCATACTGTTTTGATGACTGTGGCTTTGTGGTATGGCCTGAAGTCAGAGATCCTGACACTCTGCTAGAGGTATATTATGTGACTCTTTTGCCAAAGTCTCCTCAGAAAGATCAGTTCCTATCCGCTACAGTGACTTTGTACTAGGACTAGGGAGTGCTCAGACTCTCTGAGAGCACATAGGTAATTACTCTGTACTATGGCTAACTCCTTGAGACCTGTGCTAGAGTTTAGGCTACAGATAGTCTTAGACAGCATGTACTTCAGTCTATGAAGTAGCAAAAAGCCTACCCCTTTATTTTGCCAGTTCTAGAAAGTATTGTGCACACACACACATATATGTAAACACACATTCTGAATAGATTATCTGGAATGACACTTTCATTGATAACAGCTGACATCCAGAGAGACAAGCCCCAGGATGGGAGGAGATGATGAAAATCCTCGAGAGAATTGCAAACTTACCCACTGACAAGATGAACAATCTCACTTAATTTGACTATTTGTTAAGTTCAAATATAAGATGAGACTTTGAAATGATTATAAAGTATTATGTACATTAATCAGAGAATGCTTATTTTCACTGCCATTCCACATTTTATCTCTTTCCTGGAGCAAATCAAAGAACCGATTTCATGCGTCTCTCCCTATAAAGTGCATTGTTTTTAATTCCCAAAGAATTGAATTAAATTCAAAATGACAATCAGAAACACTTTACTCTCTTGTGTTAGAGTTTGCAGTATTCTTTGTTATTATATATATATATATATATATATTTGTTGTTGTTGTTAAGTCTCTTCTCTTTCACATCAAAAGTCAGGAGGGCTGCCATGATTTTTGAGTCAAACAAACTGTGCTGATCACAGAAGTGGAGGCGGTAACAATCATGTCTAATGTAAATGTGTTCTCTTGCTTCCCTAGTCCCCCAATGATGGATGTGCAAGCAGAGCGTTTTAGGTTCCAGCTGGGAGCACAGCTGGATCATTGTTAGTGGATGATGATGTAAGAACTGATGGGGTCAGTGAGCTTCTCGTGTTGTAAATACACACTTTCACTGGATAAAAACAAGGTAACTATTGAACGTTTAAAAGTTGGACTATGCTGAATAGTCACCATTGGTGAATTTAGATCTTCTCTCTGCTCTTCATTACCTTAAAAGAAAAGAAAAGAAAAGAAAACTAAACAATGATGTATTCGAAAGATTGTTATCTGTGTCTATCCTATGCATTTGTGTTTGCTTCCTCCCAGTTCTTGCCTGGAAGTTTCCATGGACAGAGAATCCTGGTGGACTACGGTCCCTGGAGTGTCGCAAAGAGCAGGACACGACTGGGCTGCCAAGCGCAGCACAGAAGAGGATAGGTCATGGCTGCTGCAGAGATTTTTGTGATCACCCCAATCTGACGTTTCCCAAAGGAAATAAATTTAACGACTTACCTTTTCCTCATCTTTGTGGTATCTCAGATAACTCTACCTCAATGGATTACCTAAGAAACTATCTTTACTTGTATCATATTCTAATATACATATCTACTATAATGCAATATAATTTATATTTATGTGTAGATAGATGCATAGATGTGAGGAGGGATAGGCTACCCACTCCAGCATTCTTGGGCTTCCCTGCTGGCTCAGACATAAATAATCCACCTGCAGTGTGGGAGACCTGGGTTTGATCCTTGGATTGGGAAGATCCCCTGAAGGAGGGCATGGCTACCCACTCCAATATTCTTCCCTGGAGAATCCTCATGACAGAGGAGCCTGGTGGCTACAGTTCGTGGGGTTGCAAAGAGTTGGACACAACTGAGTGTCTAAGCACACAGCACAGTAGCTACTTATACGTAATTTTTTAAGACTAAGGCTGGACAAGATGTGGATAAGTAGGCAATAGCCATGGTATCTAAGATTACATGTTCAAGCTTGAAGATCATAATTGAATAAGGGAATTATATAAGCAGCTCTTCTATGTTCTGCAACCAATTTTAAAATGTTGTGGGGATGATTGTGGGGGTAGTTTCCTCGCATCTCCCACAAGCAGTTCTCAGGACATCAGCTGGAGATAGCATCAGATTCCAAAGGTTAAGAGTTCAGTCCTGCAAGACTGCACTACCCGCATCCTACCAGCCTCACCACCCTACCTCACTACCCCCTGCACCTCAATCAATTGCAAGCCCAAGTTGTTATATGCACATCTCTCTACCCAAGTATAAGCCAGAAGTTCCCAAGACACCTTTCCTTGGGGGTCTAGAGTGGCTCATAGAACTTAGAATACCTATTTAGTCCCTGGATTACTGATTTACTGTAAAATGGTACAACATAGAAATAGCCAAGCAGAAGAGATGCTGAGGGTGAGGTATATGGGAAGGGGCGCCTGTGCCCTCTCTAGGAATGCCTGGCTCCACAAATTTCCCTGTGTTCACCAACCTGGATGCTCTCTGAACTCAGTCCTTTTGGGGTTTTATGGAGGCTTCAGTGCATAGACACAATTGATTAAATCATTAGCCATCGGAGAGTGATTCAACCTTCATCCCTTCCCCCTCCCTGGGGACCAGGGGAACGGGTCTGGAAGCTCCAACTCTCTAATCACACAGGTGGCTCACCTGGTGGTCTGCCCTCATCATTATGTGACACATTAGCATTCCAGAAGCAACTTCATTAATATAACAAATGATAGATTTATCACTCTCATCACATAAGAAGTTTCAAAGACTTTGGGAGCCCTGTGCCAGAAAAGAGGACTATAAATCTAAATATATCTTCCTTGTTTTAAATCACAGCATCACAGCAGGTAACAAACCATCTACATATGAATCGTAGTAAAGCAAACACAATTCAATTACTTTTAGTTATTATTCCATACAGAGTATGTGTACTTAAAAAAATTAAATTAAATCTCTTATGCTAGAAATTCCATATAACAGATTCAGAAGAAAAAAACTATATATTGGTTTTACTTAAAGGTCATAACTTTAAAAATATGCTGCAGAGTCTGAATAAAGAAAATTTTATGTCTATGGAGTTTAGAAATAAACCAACATTCTTGTAATCACCACAGGGGATGTTTTGTTAATCTTACTGGCAGTAATCAGTGTTCTCAGTAAGGTCTCTCCTTGTCTTTGCTTTCAGTCTTCACATTCAGTTTTTAATAGAATTTGAGTATTGGCTTACCAGGTGGCTCAGCGGTAAAGAATATGCTTACCAATGCAGGACGTGCCGATTCGATCCCTGGGGCTGGAAGATCCCCTGAAGAAGGAAACAGCAATCTACTGCAGTATTCTTGCCTGGGAAATCCCATGGACAGAGGAGGCCAGCAAGCTACAGTCCATGGGGTTGCAAAAGAGTTGGACAAAACGACTCAACAAGAACAATGTAGAGAATGTACCTTTGGCATCAAATTGCTTGGGTTCAATTTTTGTCTCCGTATCACACCGTGTAACTAAAAATATGCTTTACCCATTTCTCTGGCTTTAAGTTCCCTAACTGATAAGTGGAGATAATAATATTGCCTAAGCAGGTTTGTTCGAAGAATCAATGAAAATACACGAAAACACTTAGGACAACATCTGACACAAAAAAGGCACTCCATAAATCTACATTTGGTGTGTCTGTGATATCTGCTATTAACACGCAGATGAAAATATTCCCATGGCACGGAATTCCTAAAGATGGAATAGTTCCTATTCTCCATAAAGACAGATTTGAGCTCTTGGAGAGCAAAATACATTGCCAGCATGTCCCAAGATACTGAATAGAGAAAAGCAAATGTGGAGAAAAGTCCGAGTTAATATTAAACTATTATGCATAGTTCTATGGAAATTTTCCTGATACAAAGTAAGACAAATGAAGAGGCCTCTGCTGAAAACAAGAGAGACAGAAAACATTCCTATTTCTTGTAATTATTTCAAGAGAGGAAACGGCATTATGATGAACAACAAGCTGAGGAAAATTACTTTTTATTTTAAAGATAAGCCTTTCGAGCCATGCTTTTGCTGGTTGGCGTAATTCATTTGAAAAACTTGATAGAAAATGCCGTGCTCCACAGTTCCAAAGAAACATTGTTTTATGCACTTAAATCTTTTTCCAGCCCTAGAACTTAGTGACTTAGATACAGAAATATGTTGCTGATGGCCAAAATTTATCATAAATAAAGGCTCCTTTTTATTTCCGTATTTTTGTTAAATATCTTTTGCTCACAAAGGTAATTCATGCTGATTAAAAAAATCAAACAACACATAAAGATTTAATTAAAAGATAGTTTAATTTTTCTTCTTTTTTCTTCCCCAATATTACTCGATTGTAGTAATGGAGATCAATATTTTATTATGAAATCTCAATTCCTTTGTATAAGGCTATGAAAGTATTTGCAAACACAGAATAGTCATATTTGGGTATGCATATTCATAATATTTGCTTTTCTTTAGTTTCACTGATTTGTTTTTCAAAATTAGGGTTTTACAGCAGAATGTGTTTTCAAAATTTGTGGTATTTCTAGGTTAATGCACACTCAGAGTTGAACATGCTATGCTATATTCTTAACTATTTTTTTTTCCTAATACCAATCAGAGCTCCCAAATAACATGAAGTAAAAACTGTAACTTTACCAAACTGATAACACCTGGTCAAAAGCAAAATCATTTGATATTTAGAATAGAAAGTTTCTATCATTCTGGCTTTTAGAAATTTTGAAAATAGTGTGAAGGCCATTTTTAAGTTTTTAGCTCATAGAGGTCCACAAACTCAAACAATGAATTACTAGATTTATCTTTTTTACTCCTGAAAAGTAAGATGAATAACAAACACTGGGAAAAGATGCTGTTAGCTTTGAGAATTCTGTAGAACTTCTATTGAGCAATATAAAAATGTTAAATGTAGCATGGTTAACCAAATGCTTTTGAATAACATTAATATGAACTTCACTTATGTTATTTGCTACCAAATACCATAAAAATCCAGGATATTTTTTTCATTTTGAAAAAAAGATATTGATATTCAACTTTGAAACTTTGCTTATTTACACATTTAAAATATATAAATTAAATACAATCTGACTCTATAGCATTGTATACATTTAAAATGTGGATAAAAATATCCATATAGCTTTCAGAAACCATGGTTTTCAAGTCCTGGATTGTCAAGAAAACATGAAGAGATAGACTGTAAAATCATATCCACAAATTTGGGAACATATACACTATTAGAGATTTCCTTGATAGCTAAGTTGGTAAAGAATCTGCCTGCAATGCAGGAGACCCTGGTTAAATTCCTGGGTCAGGAAGATCTGCTGGAGAAGGGATAGGCTACCCACTCCAGTGTTCTTAGTCTTCCCTTGTGGCTCAGCTGGTAAAAAAATTCTGCTTGCCATGTGAGAGACCTGGGTTCGATCCCTAAGTTGGGAATATTCACTGGAGAAAGGAAAGGCTTCCCACTCCAGTATTCTGGCCTAGAGAATTCCATGGACTGTATGGTCCATTGGGTTGCAAAGAGTCAGACACAACTGAGAGACTTCGACCACAGTATTAGAATTTACTAATAATTCTAAGGATATAGAAAGGCAGAGACACAGAGACATTAAGAGGTTTTAGACTACTAATGTTAATTCAAATACTCTTTTGATAGTATTAAGATTCATTCTGATCCCGATTTAACATGAGATCTTTAAGTTTATATGTGAGAATACCAATACACAAACGTGAATTATTAATGAGCTATCTAAATCTGATGTTAGAATAATTGCAAAACATAAATAATATTTTCCAGGAAGTCATGCTTCTAAAACCCTAGATTTGAATTTGTGTGTTACCTGCAAAATTAAACAGACTAGGATCATTCTGCTAAAGTATTCCAGAGTTAATGATATCCGACTAGTAAAGACTAGTAAAGACGACTAGTAAAGTGTGGTTGCCTGGAGGTCTGTCATTAGCATTATATGACTTAATGACTTAGGTTTTGACTTACTCACATTTCTTTTAATTCCCAAATGTGAAAAATCTGTAAACTCCATGATCACATTTACTTTTTAAATGAGGTTCTTTAGTAGCTTGCTCAGTATTACCTGATGTCAGCATTACATTCAGCAGTTTAAAAGATTTTTGAAGCCTATTAGAAAAGTGATCCAAATTATTAATATGTGCCAAAGTAATGTCTAATCTCTTGACTTCAGTTTCAGAGGGTTGATTTGACTTAACTTTAAAACTAAAATAATTTTGGGTCTGGTTCTTGTAGTATTGCATGAACCAAACATACTCTACTTCAAAGACTTCTGGAAACTGTTCCTAGATGATAACGGTGATCATTTTTCCCTAGCTTAATGGTACATGGTCATGTGTCAGGAAGAGTAAAATGATAAACTTTAGCACACTCCATTGCTGCTAGTCAAGTACTTAGTTGCTATCATCTCTGCCTCTACCCCCCATTCTGGATGCAAAGCACATTCAGCTAGCAGTC
The DNA here is from genome assembly GCA_006408695.1 of Aepyceros melampus. Taxonomy (NCBI): domain Eukaryota; kingdom Metazoa; phylum Chordata; class Mammalia; order Artiodactyla; family Bovidae; genus Aepyceros; species Aepyceros melampus. Next base: position 151,933 of record SJXQ01007794.1, read on the forward strand.
GCCTCTGCAGGCCTCCATTACTGACTTGCTGGGGAATGCCAGGCTGTTATCCTTGTGTTATGAGTTCCCATCCCCTCTGATTTTCCAAGCCACGTGTACTCCTCTCAGCTACTGGTACACACCAGGACGGGCAGCAGGGCAACAGTGACATCAAGGTGAATCACCTGGATGCCAGGTACATTTATTTCAACAGATTTTGCAATTTGCATGATGAGGAAAGGCCTAGAAAAATATTTATGACCAAAAGTAAGTCAAGAGGAAAGATAATCTCAATATACATAACAATAAGTAGAATTATTATTTAGAACTCTTTTTCTCTCCTCCCAGTCAACATACATACAAAGAAATTCACAGTTAGATACAATTAAGTGGGGAAATTTTATCAAATAAGTAAAGAAGGAATTATTTCAGTTCATAAAATCTTTATAAAACAGAAACAGACCACTTTTCATTCTATGAGGCCAGTATTATTTTGATATTAAGGCTAGACTAAGACTTTTCAAGAAAGAAAAGCTTATAGATGAAAACCTCTTGTGAAAATATATACAACAATATTCATAAAGATTTTGAAAAGATCACACTAACATAGAAATTATTCCACAATTTAACGAAGTAGAGATTATCCTAGAAATTCAAGATTGGTTTAATATATAAAATTAATTAATGTAAAGGATCATATTAATACAATAAAACATTAAAACAAAGTTTCACCTTAGTGTTTAAGGAGAAAAACTTTAGAACAAAATTTAAAGCAGATTTTGATAAAAACTCTTAACATACTATGAATAAAAGGAAACTTCCATAACCTGATAAAGGCACTTAGAAGTCCATAGCTAACATAATGCTTAACAGTGAAAGACCAAATACTTTTCTCCTAACATTGGGAAGACTTTGCATTCTTCACTTCTACTCATAATTGTACTTGAGGGTCTAGAAATTAAACAATAGAGATTAGAAATAAAGTAAAATTGATTCATTTGTAAATGCCTCAATCTGACGTGGAAAAGCCCATGGAATACACACACATACACACACACACACACACCCCCATACACACACACAACTAATAGATGTTTTAGCAACGCCACAGGAGGCAAGAGAAACATACAAAGTCAACACACTTTCTATACACTTAGAAAAAAAATCTGTCAATAAAATTTAGAAGATAATTCTTTCAACAATAACATGAAAAATCCAAACACACTGAAGTACAAATTTAACAAAAATTACAAAATGTTGGTGAGAAAAATGTAAAAGTTAAAAGTAATATAAAAACGTACCATGATGATGCATTAAAATATTCAATTTCAGTAGGATGATGATTCTCTTTAAATTAATCTATAGTTTAAATCAAGCCATACTGAAATCAAGTAGGCTTCTTTTTCTTAGGCTATAATTTATGTCAAAATGCAGAAACTTACAATTATCAAGCAATTTAGGAAAGAGGAAATATGGCTGACTTGCAAATTTTATTTCAAAATTCATTATAAAGATGTAGTAATGAGGTATGATATTGGCCAATATAGAGATATTAAAATTTGAGTCTAAAAATACTTTGCAAGAAGAGTACAAAATTAATTCAACTGGAGAATATTCTCCTCCACAAATGTGTAGGATCATTTGGACATCCACATGACAAAAAGGGATATTGTTCCTCACCTCAAATCATAACAGAGATTAGAAATAAAGTTCTAATTCCAAATAGATGGCAATATTAAGTATAAGAACTAAAACCATAAATCTTCTAGAATAATCATAGGAAAATGTCTTTGAATCCTTGGATTTGTCCAAAAAGGTATCATCGGACATGGTCCAAAACATTAAAAAGAATAATTTGTGTGACTTTATAAAAACTAAAGTTTGTGCTTTAAAGACATCAATAAGATGATAAAAAAGACAATGACTGGAAGAGAATATTTGTGATCATGTATATGATAAAAGAATTATATTCAGAATGTATAACACAAATTAATAAATAGAGGACAAAAAACAAAAAATAGACAAAAGAATAAAATAAACATCTTGAAAAAATGATCTATATCATTAATAGCACATGAAAAGATGCTTTAATTTATTAGGGAAATGCAAATTTAAATCACAATGAGATACCAGTACACATTTCACTATATTGGAGATATATGTTGAAATATATATATGTTGAAATATATATATGTATATTTGCATACACACGCAAATAATAATTCCATCTGCTTGTGAAGGTGTGGAAAAATTGAAACCATCACACATAGCAGGTGTAATATAAAATAATAGTCATTTTCGAAATTTGGAAATTTTCTTAAACATTAAATCCATGTTTACCATCTGACCCAGCAATTACAGTGGTAAAATCTAACCAGGAGAAGTGACACGTATGGCCACACAATGCTTTGTACAAGTTTTCATAGCAGCATCATTCATGACAGCTAAATAGTTGAAGGACATCAAACACACATCAACTGGTGGATGTAAAAACAAAAAGCGGTGGAGCAGGACACGGCAACGCGCGCTAACATTCTAGCCTGGAAAATCCCACGGACGTAGGAGCCTGGTGGGCTGGTCTACGGCGTGGCCGAGAGCTGGACACGACCGGAACAGAGCGCACGCACACACGCGCAGTAGAGTTTATGGAGCGATACAAACACACACGACGCCAGTACTCGGCCCAAAGGGAGACAGTGTCAGACGACCACGCTGCGTAAAAAGCATCGGCTGAAAAAGTCAACTTACTGTATGATTTCGTTTATGTGGATTGCCTAGCAAAGCAAGTTTATAGAATACAAACTTAGATCACTGGTTGCCTAGGCCTGAGGTGCAGAGAGGCCCAGCCATGGCAGAAGTTTTAAGGCTGGTGAAAATCTCCCAGCACTAAGCTGAGCTGAAGGCCACATGAACTTACATGTTTACTTAAGATATTGAAGTGTACAGTTATAGTTGGTGAAATATTTCTCTATAAAGCCCTTAAAAAGTTAGGTGCATACATTAGAAACATTTAAAATCTGCTTTTTACTTTGTGAAATATGTGTAAACCTATCTACATCTAAACATATTTAAATTTTCAGATAATAAAAAGACTTGTTAGAACAATAAAGAACAGAGCAAGGAAGCTAAATTTAAAGTGAATTTATATGCAAAGTGTCAGCTATTGAAAACTATAAAGCTATATAATATTCTAAGACATCATCCCTATTTTCCTTGACGTTAAACCTTTTTTTTTGCTATTCAATTAGTTTACTGGTGATTGTAAATATGAGAAAAATGTCTGATGTAATACAGAAATGTGATATAGGGGCACAAAGATATTCCACTAACCCATTGTAATTCAAGAACAGGAACTCCAGGACTGAGCACCATGAAAGAATCAAAAGATTCGCCTCCTGCTTTGTTATTTTTGTTTTTCTAATGTTAATTTTCATTCCCACCACTTTTAAAAATTTCTTCACCACCAATGACTATTTTCTTCTACTTTCTCACTGTACAACAAGCTTATTATACGAATGCCACAATTGTCTTCCAATAGCACTTGAGTTAATATGTGATGAGCCACCTAGATGACTCCTGAATTGACACAGACTCTGTCGAAGTCCATCCTCCCTGAGAAAGTATGTAAGTATTCACCACTGGGTTAAATAACAAAACTAAAATGGTAAACTATAGCTCAAAGGAGCAGGCAGTGAAGTTTCTCATGTTTGAACATATCTGCTCTCAGTGAAACCAGAGGTGTGGGTGGGAGTTCTGCTCACAAAATAGAGGTAGGAGACAGGCTATCTGTTAAGTAATTAACATTGCAATATTTCTAGATATTTCTCTAAAAGACAGAATTGGATTGGATCATCTTTATTTATGGAATACATAAGACACTTGGGAGGATATGAAGAATATTGTAAAAACTAATAGGAAACACTTGGAAACTCCCTCAAAAGAGCACTATTATCTCAAGAAGAAAATGTTTCTGCTCACTTCCTTCTCCTTATTGTCGTTTAGTTTATTTATCAAATAAATGCAACAATATTTACACAACAGCAGTAATCTTCTTACTTACGTGAGAACTGGTCCTAATAATGCGCATTGTTGGCATTCATATTGGCTTAAATAGTGCAACTGGTTTCTATGAGGGGTCCCTTGTATAACTTCACACTTAACAAGAATTTGGAGATGAAATGAAGCTCACAATTAAATTTTCAAGATAAAGATATGTGAGGGACAAAATTAGAAAAGTCAGGAAAATGTACAAATGTCTGTAATATAAATAGATCCATAGATAAGTCAGATTCACGACAAAGGCTCTAAGTAAAATATTTCTTAAATCTTATTATTATTATTGTATTTAGTAGCTAAGTAATGCTACAGTTTCTGACATATCTGGGGTAGTAATAAAAAGCTTTTGGTGATTCTTTTTAGTGCTCTGACAGCACCCTTAATAGAACTGTGAGCTCAGCAACTGTGAGCTCAGCAACTTTGGTTTAGTCTTTGCAATTTATACAAATGCTGAAGTCTCCATTTCAAAGGAAAGGGCTCCCTTGGGAATTCACAGATGCCAAAACATGCCATTTGGGATGGATAGATTATACTTTCATGCTGAAGAAGTCCAGAAACTTCTCTTCAACATAATTTCCTTTCCCAAATCCTGACCCTTTCCTGGACATAAGATAATTATGGAAGGCATCCCCACTAATTAGCAGCCTTATGTCAGCAATCAGAGTGAGGGAGGGAGGAGAAACAGCAGCTCAGTTGAGAGTACTTTTCCCAGCAACAGTGAAACTTCTAATAGGGAGGTGAAAATGGGGACTGCCTCAGAGATATCTGTCAGAGACTGTTCTAGAAAATTGGAATGGACATGTTCATAAGATTTGTTTTTGAATTCATGTAGTCAAGATTTCTCAAACTGTGAAAGCCAAAAGCTTTTGAAATCCTCAAATTCCAGAACAGCTTCCTGTCACTTTTACTAGATTTTTATTCCTTGGAAAAAAAATTCACTAACTCTTGTCCATACAAATGGAATTATAAAAAGAAGCAAATTCCAGGGGTGTCAAGATTACCTGGGAAACCCGTCTGCTCAGAGCTATCCTTTTTCTTCCCTACTCTCTGAGAATAAAATCCAAAGGCCTAGCTTTGACCTCCGGGAGCCTTTATGACCTCACCTTCATATGTTCCCGGCCCCCTCTCTGACTACACCTTTCACTTCTTTCCTTCAGTAGCGTCCTTCTAGCCGTTCCGTCCTCTCCACTCTTCAAACATTCCAATCAAGTTTCAACCACAAGAGTTCTCCCATTAAAATTTCTCTGCCCATAAATTCAAATTATTATTTGAATTATTATTTCTTTTAAGATTTTTCTCAAATGCTTCCTTAGCATAAAAATTCTCCCTGACTGCTCAATAGAAAGTAAGCATTAATAGAAAGACCACAATCTCTCTCTACCTCACTTACACTGCTTAATTTTCTTGATGGACGCAACACTAAAAATACATTCTGCTTACACACTTCTTAGGAGTAATAGCGACTTTCTAATCTTTAAATATCATCCTGACTTCTTTCTTCCTTTAGTTCATGTTCTTCATTTTCTCTTATATACTTTGGATTATTTCATTAATTATACTTTGCATCAAATCCTTTTCCAACCTAAAATATCTAAATTGGTTCTGTTTTCCTGAACAGACACTGACTGGTGAAATCCTGGGTCTCAGGAATAGTTCCATTTAATAGACTTTCAATGATGGAAATTGGTGCTTTTGTCCTGATAGAGTGGATGTACTGATAACCACGTTGCCATTAGTGAGATGATGGTATCTCATAGTGCAAGAGTGGACAAGAATTCACTGGACTGAAATGAAGTACTTACTGAAAACAAGATTTGTGGACCCCAAATGGGTGCAGCAAGTGGCACCCTTTGAGGAGCTGCCACTGTGCGGGTCCCCATGGTAGCACCTGGGAGCCCACAGAAAGCATTTATTAGCTAAGGATTTCTAAATCTCTGTGCAAGACATGGTCTGGAAACTGGAGATTTTGCACAATGACCTTAAAAAATGAGAATGACATAGGTGTAAATAAGACGTCAAGTATTTACCCTTGAATAGAATTCAGGAATGTATTCCTACGTGGCTCAGTGGTAGAGAATGTTCCTGCTAATGCAGCAGACACGGGTTTGGTCCCTGGGCTGGGAAGATCCCCTGGAGAAGGAACTGACAACCTCCAACAGTATTCTTGCCTGGGGATCCCATGGACAGAGGAGGCGAGCGGGCTACAGCCCATGGCGTTGCAAAAAGTTGGACGCACTGAGAGACTAAACAAGAACACTTTGAAATATCTAGTATTTTTTCAACATTCCGTTTGACAGTTTAAGGTCAATGACGTTGGATTCGCGATCTTCAAGAAGATTTGGCTTTGGGACCAGGGACCAGGCTTGATTACTCCAGAGCTTTTGTGTGGCAGAGTTTATTAAAGTGAAAGAGGGCAGAGAAAGCTTCTGACAGAGACCTCAGAAGGGCGCAGAAAGTACCCCTGCTTCTAGCAAGGCAGCTCTGTGTGTTTTCACTTAGTTATTACAGTAAATCACAAGAATGTCTCAGGGTGTAATGGTCTTACTAGACCCACTCCCACAACATACATTTTAAGATGACAGGATTAGTCAGAAGGTTCTCAAGAAGGAGAAACATGTCCTCAAGCAGGATACATTGTCCTTGTATAATCCCTAGTACAGAGTTTAAGGGAAAACATAATCTTGAGAAAGATGAGTTGTTTTGTTGTGCAATCATCAGATCTGGGCTTAAAGGAAAAAAAAAGTCTGTGCTTTTCTCCTCCTTGAGAGCCCCAGGGCCCTGTCTCTTCCTCGGGGACTCCATAGTTCTAATCAACCTACCTAGGAACTGACTCTCTCACATTCGGATGATGAAGCCAAGAAATGAGCAAAAAGTTCTATTTTATTGCTTTCAACAAAATTAAATGAAACGTATGTCAGCTAATAGAGCACTAAGATAATTTTTGAGGATAAGGCATTGTGATTATTTGCATGTAACTCAAAGGAGGCTTAAACATTGGGTAAACTTCAATTACAAAAATACATTTTCACTTGCTTATTTATATAAGCTAAGAATATGATCAATTATATGTATAGAAACAATAACAGAAAATAAGTGTAGGCCCCAACATTATTCTAGAAATAAGTAATTTTGATCATGGACATAATATATTTTAATAGATAAAATAAATTAACCTTGTGATATTTTCACTGTTTATAGCTGTTTATTATTTACCAATGATTTAAATTCCATTTATGTTGCTTTGATCAAGTATGTACTAAAGATCATGTGATAATTAAAATGTAAATATGCAATCCTTAGAGCATACATGCTCAATGAAATTTTTTAATATTATGCAACCTTGTGCTGCAAAGAAGTATGATAAGATGATTGCTAAACTTTGTTTTTGTCATAAAATATGTTACATAAGAAAAAAATACATAGAAATTTAGAATGTATATATAGGAATATATACATTTTTATAGGAATAATGACATTTTTGTTACTAAATAAGTTGATCACAAAGCTATTATTAAATTGTGGATATTAAATCTACATAACATTCTAATGAATACTTAAAAGGCTTTTTAAATTAATATTTTCCTTATACTGTAAGTTACATACTTTGAAACTTTTAAGCACATAATAACTATTTTAATTGTCAATGTGAAAATGGCAAAACCAATACAATATTGTAATCTTCCCTGGTGGCTCAGAAGTTAAAGCGTCTGCCTCCAATGTGGGAGACCTGGGTTCGATCCCTGGGTGGGGAAGATTCCCTGGAGAAGGAAATGGCAATCCACTCCAGTATTCTTGCCTGGAGAATCCCGTGGACAGAGAAGCCTAGTAGGTTACAGTCCATGGGGTCACAAAGAGTCGGACATGACTGAGTGACTTTACCTTACCTTGCCTTAATACAATATTGTAAAATAATTAACCTCCAATTAAAACAAATAAATTTATATTAAAAGATGGTGAATAGATATCTGGTTTGAAAATATTTGAGTTTTGTTTTATCACATAACACATTCAAGGATGATTGAAGAAAATTGATGTTTATTGTGTATAATCTATTTGACGGAGCTGTAGAAAAAAAGCTTGAGATGCTTAATTTGAAGTCTGTCAAAAGTAGGAGGAAACACTAGAATGATATATAAACAGGAGGTGGAAAGAAGGAAACTAATTCTAAGAACCACAAAGTATAGTAATATATGAATAATTTAAAAGCTTATTGTTTCCAGTAGCTCAACATAGTTAGAACTTGAAATGTATGTAGCTGTACAAATTTTCTTTTCTTTTTTTAATTTAAATTTATTTATTTTAATTGGAGGCTAATTACTTTATAATATTGTATTGGTTTTGCCATACATCAGCATTATTTTCTTCTTTTTAAAAATATGTATATGAAGACCCCAATTTTTATATGCAGACCCAAGAATGCCTACATATAAAAATAACCCTTATAAAACAGTATTTAAAAATATTCTTACTGACTCATCTTAAACTTAAAAGACTTAAAATCATCTTTCTGTTAATCACAGGACAAACCATGCATTATTATTTATATCATCTGATAAAAACATCCCAATGTGGATGATTCTAATTTTACATAGAAAAATGCCTCCCTGTGTGGTACCATAGTTGAAAATGGTCATTATCACTGTTAGTGACTTTACGATGAAATGATTATAAAACCAAAACTGTGTATATTCAAAAGACAACAAAGTAACTATTTAAAAGAAATAATGATGTGATGTTAGGTTAGGGACAGGTAATGATTCTTGGGCTTCCCTCATAGCTCAGTCAGTAAAGAATCTGCCTGCAATGCAGGAGACCTGGGTTCAATTCCTGGGTTGGGAAGATCCCCTGCAGAAGGGAATGGCAACCCACTCCAGGATTCTTGCCTGGAGAATCTGGGGAGCCTGTCAGGCTACTGGCTATGGAGTCGCAAGAGCCAGACACGACTTAGCGACTAAACCACCAGTCACCATCTCCAGTGATTCTCAGTAAAAATAAACATCAGCATCCTAGGAGTCAGCAAACTCAAATGGACTGGAATGGGTGAGTTTAATTCAGCTGACCATTATATCTACTACTGTGGGCAAGAATTCCATAGAAGAAACAGAATAGCCCTCATGATCAACAGGAGTCTGAAATAACAGTTCCTGGGTGCAACCTCAAAAGTGACAGAATGATCCCGATTGGTTTCCAAGGCAAGCCATCAACACTGCACTAATCCAAGTCACTGCCTCTACCGCTGATGCCAAAGACGCTGAAGCTGATGAAGACCTAGAAGACCTCCTAGAACTAACACCTAAAAAAGATGTCTAGCCATCATCAGGAATTGGAATGCATAAGTAGGAAGTCAAGATATACCTGGAAGAACAGGCAAGCTCAGCCTTGGAGAACAAAATGAAGCAGGGCCGAGACTGATTGAATTCTGCCAAGAGAAAGCAGTAATCATAGCAAATACATTTCTTCAACAACACAAGAGATGGCTTTACACATGGATGTTCACAAACAGTCAATACAGAAATCAAATTGATTGCATTCTTTGTAGCCAAAGATGGAGAAATTGTATCGAATCAGCAAAAATAAGACCTGGAATTGACTTTGGCCAGATCTTTAGCTTCTCATAGCAAAATTCAGGCTTAAGCTAAAGAAAGCTGGGAAAAGCACTAGGCCAGCCAAGTATGACTTAAATCAAACCCTGTATGAATTTGTAGCAGAGGTGATGAACAGACTCAAGGCATTGGATCTAGTGAGCAGTGTAACTGAAGAACTATGGACAACATCCAAAATATCCTACATGAGGCGGCAAATGAAGCCATCCCGGAGAAAAGGACAAGAAGGCAAAGTGGCTGTCTGAGGAGGCTTTACAAATAGGCAAGAATGCAGGGAAGTGAAAAGCAAGGCAGAGAGGGGAAGATAAATCCAGTTAAATACAGAGTTCCAGAGAACAGCTAGAAGATACAAGAAGGGCTTCTTCAATGACCGGTGCTTAATAACACAAGAAAGAAACAAGAAGGGAAAGACTGAAGAGCTCTTCAGGGAAACTGGAAACATCAAGGGGCCCCAAAGATGGGCCCAATAAAGGATAAAAATGGCGGAGACCCAGTAGACACTGGAGAGATCAAGAAGAGATGGAAAGAATACACAGAAGAACTGCATGAAAACGGTCTTAATGAACCTGATTGCTGCGATGGTGATATTAGTCACCCAGAGTCAGAAGTTCTGGAGTGCAAAGTCAAGTGGGCCTTAAGAAGCATAGCTTAATAAAGCTAGTGGATGTGATGAAATTCCAGCAGAACTATTCAGATCCCTAAAGGATGATGCCATCAAGGTTTTGCATTCATTATGTGAGCAAAGTTGGAAGAACCAGCAATGACCACAGTACTGGAAAAGGTCAATCCTCATCCCAATTCCCAAGCAGGGTAGTAACAAAGAATGTGCTAACCATCAGACAGTTGTACTCATCTCCCATGCTGGTAAGGTCATGCTTAAAAGCTTACACACTAGGCTTCAGCTTTATGCAAGCCAAGAACTTCCAGATGTCCAAGGTGGGTTTAGAAAAGGAAGAGGAACTAGTGGTCAAATCGCCAACATTCACTGGATTACAGAGAAAGCAAGAGAATTTCAGTAAACATGTATCTCTGTTTCATTGACTACACTAAAGCCATGGACTGTGTGGATCTTGACAAAATGTAAAATGCTCTTAGAGAGATGGGAATACCAGACCATCTTACCTGTCTGCTGAGAAACCTGCTTGCGGGTCAAGAAGCAACAGTTAGAACCCTGTGTGGAACAACTGATTGGTTCAAGATAGAGAAAGGAGTAAGATAGGGCTGTCTGCTGTCACCCTGTTTGTTTAACTTATATGCCGAGCAGCACATCATGAGAAATGCTGGGCTGGATGAGTTACAAGCTGGAATCAAGACAGGTGGGAGAAACATTGACAATCTCAGATATGCAGATGATACCATTCTAATGGCAGAAAGCAAAGAGGAACTAAAGAGCCTCTTGATGAGGGTGAAGGAGGAGAGTGAAAGAGCCTGCTTAAGCCTAAAGATAAAAGAAAACTATGATCATGGCATCTAGTCCCATTAGTGAAGTTGCTCAGTCGTGTCTGACTCTTTGTAACCCATGGACTGTAGCCCACAAAGCTCCTCCGTCCATGGGATTCTCCAGGCAAGAGTACTGGAGTAGGTTGCCATTTCCAGCCCCATTACTGCATGCCAAATAGAAGGGGGAAATGTAGAAGCAGTGACAGATTTCCTCTTCTTGGACTCCAAAATCACTGCGGATGGTGACTGCAGCCAGGAAACCAGAGACATTTGCTTCTTGGCAGGAAAGTGATGATGGAACTAGACAGTGTGTTGAAAAGCAGAGACATCACTCTGCCGACAAAGGTCCGTGTAGCCAAGGCTATGGTCTTCCCAGTGGTCAAGTAAGGCTGTGAGAGCTGGACTGTAAAGCAGGAAGAGCACCAAAGAAATGATCCCTTCCGACTGTGGTGCCGGAGAAGACTCCTGAAAGTCCCCTGGACAGCAAGGAGATCAAACCAGTCAATCTTAAGGAAGATCAACCCTGAATATTCACTGGAAGGACTGATGCTGAAGCTCCACTATTTTGGTGATCTGTTTCAAGCAGATGATTTGTTAGAAAGTCCCTGATGCTGGGAAAGATTGAGGGCAGAGAGAGAAGAGGGTGTCAGAAGATGAGATGGCTGGATGGCTTGACTGATGCAACGGACTTGAACTTGGGCAAACTCCGGGAGATGGTGAAGAAAAGGGAGGCCTGGTGTGCTGCAGTCCATGGGGTCACGAAGGGTTGGACCCTACTGGGTGACGGAACAGCAACGACGGTTCCTGGAGAATCCCACCAAAAGAGGAGCCTGGAGGGCAGAGGCTCACAAGGGGTCGACGTGACTGAAACGACTTCACACATACACACACAGTAATTGAAAAACAAATAATGATGAAGAAATAAGATTTTTTGCACTTTTATTTGGAATAAAACAGACCTGGCCCATTTGTTGGTTTTAAAAATATGCAATATGTTTGTAATATTTCTTTTTAAAATCACATTATAATTCAGCGCATTGCTTATGTATCTGTCTTTGACTGCACTGGGGCCTGGTTGCTGCAGGCAGATTTCTCTGTTGCAGGAAGCAAATTCCAGGAGATAGTGAAGAACAGGGAAGGCCGGCGGGCTGCTTTCCCTGGGGTCACAAAGGGCTGGACACAACTTAAAAACCGAACAACAACAAAATCATTGTATGTATTCAATTCTAGAAATTCACTGTGAAGGTGAAAGCTGCTCAGTCATGTCCGACTCTACAATCCCATGGACTGGACAGTCCATGGACTTCTTCAGGCCAGAATACTGGAGTGGGTAGCCTTTCCCTTCTCCAGGGGATCTTCCCCACCCAGGGATCAAACCCAGGTCTCCCTGATTGCAGGTGGATTCTTTACCAACTGAGTTATCAGAGAAATTCACTGCAGGCATCTTATAAGAGATGAAGAAAAGAGACAGTGAGCCTTCCCATCCATAAGAATAGTTTCTAATCTCCCTCACCCAAGTTACCCCACATACCAAATTCTCTATTTCACTAAAGCATCTGACAGATTTGAAAGTGTGCTTTCAAATTTTCCTAATACATATTCATTAATTTCAATGTGAAGTAACTTTTCAAAATTGTTTCCAGAAGAAAATAGGATTTTGCATAGAGAAATATGCAAATCTATACAGAATAACCTTGAAATTGTTTTGCTGTTTTATAGACATACTCTTGTATACAGAAAACACGAGGAGTCAATTTCTAAGTCCATGCAAACACAGCATTTAATTAAGTCATTACTACCAAGAAAAAAGTAATTTCACTGCACTATTTTTTCAATAGTGGCATTTTATTTCCATGAAGAACCTAACCAGGTAGTTCGTATATAGTAAGTAATTACATTGTAAATGACAAATTTATATTATTGAAAATATAGTCTTATTCAAACTGATGATTTTTAGGCGGAAATTCTATATTATGTTACTGACCCTAAGAATTTTCTTGTTTCTTTTCAACCCTTATTTTTAACAAGTGCCACAAAATTGTATAAATTTACCCTAAAGCTATATATTATTACTACTGGCAGACATTTTCTATGTTGATACAGATGAAACATGGCAGGTGTGGCGTTATTAAGCTTTGTGCGGCAAACGCTCTCGCTTGTCTGCCTTACAGAGGGTCACTCGGCACTCCATGAGGCAAACAATTCTGCCCGTCAGCTTCCCTTACAGATCTGAATAATGAACACAGCAGACGCTGACCTCGAGCCGTACTCCTTCTGGTTTGCTCCCTTGCACAGCACACTTGGGTTATGCCCCATTACGTCCCATGCATTGTTTCATCTCATGCATTTCTCAAAAAATGAAGGTGTGGGGAGAGGGAGAAATAGAAAAAAAAATGATGGATTTTCCAGTAATAGAACAATTGCTTTCAATAAAGACCAAATATGTTGAAAAGCAAAATCCATGGAAACTCTTTAAATAAGAGGTGGAGCCCATCAGTTTTTCTAGACTTTTGTGATCCTAATATCCATTTACTCAGCTCCTTTCTAATCTAACCCACAAGATTAAAAGAGCTGGTGGCCCAGACTAATAATTTTTGTCTCTTTGTTTTATATCTGCTGCTGCTTTCTTCAGCTGGGAAAGTAGCCTTACTACAAAAATAAATGCACCATATGAAAATAATTTTGAGAATTATTAAATCAAAGACACTTCCTGCATCAGTTTTGAAAATGTTATTAAAATCTTTAAGTACAAGTGTATCTTCCTCATGATATATGTGTTTACTACTCTTTAGGTGCTAAAATATTCAGTTCTGTCTTTTGCTTGTTGTTATCCTCTCTGTTTTCATTATGCAAGTATTTTCCTTGCCTTATTGTTTGTCCCTATGATTCATGATTACCTTCCAGGAGTAGAGTGTATTAGAAGCCAATAAAATTGGATGATCCAACTCATAAGTAACATAAATCAGCAAAAAGAATATGGTAGTGTCGATGAATTTTCGCCTTATGGTTTTATTCATCAATACTTCATATTAAATTCCTTATCTGCTTTCAATTTTCATACAATACTGAATCCAGTGTTAGTTCTAACACATAAGAAAACAACTGCTAAGTCCTTTCAGTCATGTCCAACTCTGTGCGACCCCATATATGGCAGCCCACCAGGCTCCCCCGTCCCTGGGATTCTCCAGGCAAGAGTACTGGAGTGGGTTGCCATTGCCTTCTCCAATGCATGAAAGTGAAAATTGAAAGTGACGCTCAGTCATGTCTGACTCTTCGCGAACCCATGGACTGCAGCCCACCAGGCTCCTTCGTCCATGGGATTTTCCAGGCAAGAGTACTGGAGTGGGGCTCATAAAAAAAAACTTCTTAGTTTCAAGCACAATATCCTGAAGACACTATAATTATTAACACTATAATGGACAACTTTGTTGTTTTGAACTGTATGTTGTTTTGACTTTTAAATTGATACATGAGCTTTATTCAACTTTTTAACTTTAAGTATTTTTATTTTTCTTTAACTCAATAAACATATCGTTTTAAGTATATGTTTTGTGGCCATGAACCTAAGTGTGATAAATCCACATAAAACATATTGCTAGTGTATTCAAAAGTAGGTCCAACTTTGCTTTAGAGAAAAGATAGATCTGAAAAATGAAAAAGCAATAAGTTAAGTATTTTGGTCATCTGAAGCAAGCAGAGAACTCATGGGAAAAGTCCCTGATGCTGGGAAAGATTGAGGGCAGAAAGAGAAGGTGGCAGAGGACAAGATGGCTGGACGGTATCACTGATGCGATGACCTTGGGCAAACTCTGGGAGACGGTGAAGGACAGGGAGGCCTGGCGTGCTGCAGTCCATGGGGGCCCAAAGTTCCAACATGACTGGCTGACTGAATGACAACTGAAAGGCTCTTTTCCTGGTCCAAAATCATACAGGCTGGATTTAAATTCAATTCTCCTGTCTGATTGAACCATTCATTCATTTCTTCTCAAGCAGGGTGCGTCATGATATGCTTATTTAGCAAATTCTCCACACCCTGTCTTCTGCTTAGTGAGTGCTGACATTTGCCATAAAGGAAGACAGGGACCCGACTCAACTTATAGTCATCCCTGTCAGATCCTGAGGGCAGAGGCTGCTGTACCAATCAGTTCAGTCACTCAGTCCTGTCTGACTCTTTGCGACCCCATGGACTGCAGCACGCCAGGTCTCCCTGTCCATCACCAACTCCCAGAGTTCACTCAAACTCATGTCGACTGAGTCGGTGATACCACTAAACCACGTTACCCTCTGTTGTCCCCTTCTCCTCCCGCCTTCAGTCTTTCCCAGCAATATTGCTATTGCAGCAATAGCACAGTAAAAAAAAAAAAAAAGAAAGAAAATAAATAGTATATATATGTATGGATGTATTTATATGCATGCCTGGGCGTTAAGTCCCATCAGTTCAGTCGTGTCTGACTTTTTGAGACCCCATGAACTGCAGCACGCCAGGCCTCCCTGTCCATCACCAACCGCTGGAATCTACCCAAACCTATGTCCATTGAGTCGGTGATGCCATCCAACCATCTCATCCTCTGTTGTCCCCTTCTCCTGCCTTCAATCTTTCACAGCATCAGGGTCTTTTCAAATGAGTCAGCTTGTAGCGGCAGGTGTCCAAAGTATCACAGTTTCAGCTTCAATACCAGTCCTTCCAAGAACACCCAGGGCTGATCTCCTTTGGGATGGACTGGTTGGATCTCCTTGCAGTCCAAGGGCCCCTCAAGAGTCTTCTCCAAAACCACAGTTCAAAAGCATCAATTATTCGGTGCTCAGCTTTCTTTATAGTCCAACTCTCACATCCATACATGACCACTGGAAAAACCATAGCCTTGACTAGATGGACTTTTGTTGACCAAGTAATGTCTCTGCTTTTTAATATGCTGTCTAGGTTAGTCATAACTTTCCTTCCAAGGAGTAAGTGTCTTTTAATTTCATGCTTCAGTCTCCATCTGCAGTGATTTTGGAGCCCAGAAATATAAAGTCAGCCACTGTTTCCACATCTATTTGCCATGAAGTGAAGGGACCAGAGCCATGATCTTTGTTTTCTGAATGTTGAGCTTTAAGCCAACTTTTTCACTCTCCTCTTTCACTTTCATCAAGAGGCTCTTTAGTTCCTCTTCACTTTATGCATGTCCAATTCTGTGCAATCCTATGGACTGTAGCCTACCAGACTCTGCCCATGGGATTCTCCAGGCAAGAATACAGGAGTGGGTTGCCATGCCCTCCTTGAGGGGATCTTCCTTGAACTAGGGATTGAACCACATCTCCCATGTTTCCTGAACTTTCATCTAGGAGGCCCATGTATGCATATATGTTTATATATATAATTATATCTACTACCACATTATATCTGCTACTGGGGACAAGAATCCCTTCCTTAGAGGAAATGGAGTAGCCACCGTAGTCAACAAAAGAGTCTGAAATGGGTCCTTGGATGCAATCTCAAAAATGGTAGCATGATCTCTGTTCATTTCCAAGTCAAACCATTCAATATTAGAGTAATCCAAGTCTATGCCCCGACCAGTAATGCTGAAGAAGCTGAAGCTGAATGGTTCTCTGAAGACCTACAAGACCTTCTAGAACTAAACAACCAAAGAAGATGTTCTTTTCATTATAGGGGACTGGAATGCAAAAGTAGGAAGTCAAGAAACACCTGGAGTAACAGGCAAATTTGGCCTTGGAGTATGGAATAAAGCAGGGCAAAGGCTAATAGAGTTTTGCCAAGAGAATGCAGTGATCATAGCAAAGACCATCTTCCAACAACACAAGAGAAGACTCTCCACAAGGACATCACCAGATGGTCAACACCAAAATCAGATTGATTATATTCTTTGCAGCTGAAGATAAGAAAGCTCTATACAGTCAGCAAAAACAAGACTGGGAGCTGACTGTGGCTCAGATCATGAACTCCTTATTGCCAAATTCAGACGTAAATTGAAGAAAGTAGGGAAAACCACTAGACCACTCAGGTATGACCTAAATCAAATCCCTTATGATTATACAGTGGAAGTGAGAAATAGATTCAAGGGATTACATCTGATAGAGTGCCTGATGAAGTATATATAGAAGTTTGTGACACTGTACAGGAGATAGGGTTCAAGACTGTCCACAAGAAAAAGAAATGCAAAAAAGCTAAATGGCTGTCTGAGAAGGCCTTACAAATAGCTGTGAGAAGAAGAGAAGTGAAAAGCAAAGGGGAAAAAATGAAAGATATACCCATTTGAATGAAGAGTTCCAAAGAATACCAAGGAGAGATAAGAATGCCTTCCTCAGTGATCAGTGCAAAGAAATAGAGGAAAACAATAGAATGGGAAAGACTAGATATCTCTTCAAGAAAATTAAAGATACCAAGGGAATATTTCATGCAAAATGGGCTCAATAAAGGACAGAAATGGTATGGATGTAACAGAAGCAGAAGATATTAAGAAGAGGTGGCAAGATACACAGAAAAACTATGTAAAAAAGATCTTCACAACCCAGATAATCACAATGGTATGATCACTCACCTAGAGCCAGACATCCTGGAATGTGAAGTCAAGTGGGGCTTAGAAAGCATCACTATGAACAAAGCTAGTGGAGGTGATGGAATTCCAGTTGAACTATTTTAAATCTTAAATGATGATACTGTGACAGTGCTGCAGTCAATATGCCAGCAAATATGGAAAATTCAGTGGTGGCCACAAGACTGGAAAATGTCAGTTTTCATTCCAATCCCAAAGAAAGGCAATGCCAAGAATGCTCACACTACTGCACAATTGCACTCATCTCACATGCTAGTAAAGTAATGCTCAAAACTCTCCAAGCCAGACTTCAACAATATGTGAACCATTAGCTTCCATACGTTCAAACTGGTTTTAGAAAAGGCAGAGGAACCAGAGATCAAATTGCCAAAATCCGCTGGATCATCGAAAAAGCAAGAGAGTTCCAGAAAAACATCTATTTCTGCTTTGTTGACTATGCCAAAGACTTTGTGTGAATCACCACAAACTGTGGAAAATTCTGAAAGAGATGGGAATACTGGACCACTTGACCTGCCTGTTGAGAAATCTGTATGCAGGTCAGGAAGCAACAGTTAGAACTGGACATGGAACAGCAGACTGGTTCCAAATAGGAAACTGAGTATGTCAAGGCTGTATATTGTCACCTCAGAGATCAAATTGCCAAAATCCGCTGGATCATCGAAAAAGCAAGAGAGTTCCAGAAAAACATCTATTTCTGCTTTGTTGACTATGCCAAAGACTTTGTGTGAATCACCACAAACTGTGGAAAATTCTGAAAGAGATGGGAATACTGGACCACTTGACCTGCCTGTTGAGAAATCTGTATGCAGGTCAGGAAGCAACAGTTAGAACTGGACATGGAACAGCAGACTGGTTCCAAATAGGAAACTGAGTATGTCAAGGCTGTATATTGTCACCCTGCTTAGTTAACTTATATGCAGAGTACATCCGGAGAAGGCAATGGCACCCCACTCCAGTATTCTTGCCTGGAAAATCTCATGGATGGAGGAGCCTGGACGGCTACAGTCTATGGGGTCGCTGGGGGTCGGACATGACTGAGTGACTTCACTTTCACTTTTCACTTTCATACATTGGAGAAGGAAACGAAAACCCACTCCAGTGTTCTTGCCTGGAGAATCCCAGGGACAGGGGAGCCTGGTGGTCTGCCATCTATGGGGTCGCACAGAGTCTGACATGACTGAAGTGACTTAGCAGTGACAGTAGCAGAGTAGATCATGAGAAATGTTGGGCTTGATGAAGCACAAGCTGGAATCAAGATTGCCAGGAGAAACATCAATAACCTCAGATATACAGGTGATACCACCCTTATGGCAGAAAGTGAAGAGGAGCTAAAAAGCCTCTTGATTTGAACCGTGAACTCCCTGATGTTCAAGCTGGTTTTAGAAAAGGCAGAGGAACCAGAGATCAAATTGCCAACATCCGCTGGATCATGGAAAAAGCAAGAGAGTTCCAGAAAAACATCTATTTCTGCTTTATTGACTATGCCAAAGCCTTTGACTGTGTGGATCACAGTAAACTGTGGAAAATTCTGAAAGAGATGGGAATACCAGACCACCTGACCTGCCTCTTGAGAAATCTGTATGCAGGTCAGGAAGCAACAGTTAGAACTGGACATGGAACAACAGACTGGTTCCAAATAGGAAAAGGATACGTCAAGGCTGTATATTGTCACCCTGCTTATTTAACTTATATGCAGAGTACATCATGAGAAATGCTGGACTGGAAGAAACACAAGCTGGAATCAAGATTGCTGGGAGAAATATCAATAACCTCAGATATGCAGATGACACCACCCTTATGGCAGAAAGTGAGGAGGAGCTAAAAAGCCTCTTGTTGAAAGTGAGAGAGGAGAGTGAAAAAGTTGGCTTAAAGCTCAACATTCAGAAAACAAAGATCATGGCATCTGGCCCCATCACTTCATGGGAAATAGATGGGGAAACAGTAGAAACAGTGTCAGACTTTGTTTTTTTGGGCTCCAAAATCACTGCAGATGGTGACTGCAGCCATGAAATTAAAAGGCGCTTACTCCTTGGAAGAAAAGTTATGACCAACCTAGATAGTATATTCAAAAGCAGAGACATTACTTTGCCGACTAAGGTGTGTCTAGTCAAGGCTATGGTTTTTCCTGTGGTCATGTATGGATGTGAGAGTTGGACTGTGAAGAAGGCTGAGCGCAGAAGAATTGATGCTTTTGAACTGTGGTGTTGGAGAAGACTCTTGAGAGTCCCTTGGACTGCAAGGAGATCCAACCAGTCCATTCTGAGGGAGATCAGCCCTGGGATTTCTTTGGAAGGAATGATACTAAAACTGAAGCTCCAGTACTTTGGCCACCTGATGCGAAGAGTTGACTCATTGGAAAAGACCCTGATGCTGGGAGAGATTGGGGGCAGGAGGAGAAGGGGATGACCGAGGATGAGATGGCTGGATGGCATCATGGACTCAATGGGTGTGAGTCTGAGTGAACTCCGGGAGATGGTGATGGACAGGGAGGCCTGGCGTGCTGCAATTCATGGGGTCGCAAAGAGTCGGACACGACTGCGTGACTGAACTGAACTGAAAATTTATTGGCGCTCAATGGTCATCAGAGAAATGCAAATCAAAACTGCAATGAGGGGACCTCCCTGCTGGTCCAGTGGTTAAGAATTCACCTCCCAATGCAGGGGATGAGTGTTGATCCCTGGTCAGGAAACTAAGATACCACACACCACAGAGCAACTAAGCCCATAAGCCACAACTGCTGAGCCTGGTGCCACAGCGAAAGACCCTGCAGAATGTAATGAAGATCCCACGTACTGCAGCAAAGACCCGGCACAGCCAAGTTAATTAATTAATTAATTTTAAAAAGTCAAGGAGGTCTGGAGTAGAGGCATCGATGGACAATCAGGAGTGGACTAAAGAACAGGAATTCCTGTATCAGCATCAACAGTGCACGGAAATCACCCACCATGATGAAGGCTTGGCACAGCCACATGGACCACGGGACCCAGCCAGCCACTGTCAGCTGCTTTGTCATTTGTCACGTGGTAGGCAAGCGACAAGAAGGACCGTGGGTCAGAGAAGGAGTGGTGCGTGGTTCATGCCATTTACTGTGATGATCTGGAATGCTCCAGCTTATCAGCAACAGAGATTAACGCTGACATCAGGCAGGACCTAAATCAGAAATATTCATTGGAAGGACTGAGGCTGAAGCTGAAACTCCAATACTTTGGCCTCCTGATGTGAAGAACTGACTCATTGGAAAAACCCTGATGCTGGGAAAGATTGAAGGCGGGAGGAGAAGGGGACGACAGAGGATGAGATGGTTGGGTGGCATCACCGACTCGATGGACATGGGTTTGAGCAGGCTCCGGGAGTTGGTGATGGACAGGGAAGCCTGGCGTGCTGCAGTCTGTGGGGTCAAAAAGAGCTGGACACAACTGAGTGACTGGACTGAACTGAACTGGATCAGGAAGAGTCCTTTGGGACTTTGCAAGGTGATTAAGACTTCACCTTCCAATGCAGGGGATGCAAGTTCGATCCCCGGTCGGGGTGCTAAGATCCCACATGTCTCACAGCCAAAAACAGAGAACAAAAATTAAAGCAGAAGCAATATTGTAACAGATTAAAGAAAGACTTAAAAATGGCCCACATCAAGATAAAATCTTTAAGAAAGGGAAGAGTACTTTGACCTGGCAGGAGCCTTCTCCTTGCTTTACCTGAGCCTCTCTTCATCCCCTTTCCTTCCCTCTCTTCTCTCAAGGTGACACCTGCATTGTTGGGATGGCCTCCGGAGGCTCCAACAAACCTCTAGCACATCTAATCCTTTCTTGATGTCCCTGGATTACGCTCCTTCCACAAATAACCCATATTCTCAGGGACTCATGTCCACCTCCCTGTTGTTCGAACGTGTGGGCTTGTGCCCTGCTCTGTGCTGTGATTTCTTTTTCACTTATGACACATCCAGGAGGCCAGTCTCTATCACGTCTCACAGCACTGCTCCTCCCGTTTTCACGCATGTGATATTCACCTAACATGCAATTCTCCATCTTAAAGTGGATGATTCAGGGGGCACTTAGTACATCCGCAACACTGTGCAATCACCAGCTCTCTCTGCTTTCTCTTTTTAATTTTATTGAAGTATAGGTGATTTACAGTGTTGGGTTAATTTCTGCTGTGCAGCAGTGATTCACTTATGTATATATATTCTTTTCTATTATGGTTTATCACAGGACATTGAATATAATTCCCTGTGCTTTATAGTGGGAAGTCGTTTCTCTCCACTTTCTTTTTGTGTGTGTGTGTGTGTGTAATAAAGTTTTATTAAAGTATAAAGGAAATAGAGAAAGCTTCTGACATAGGCATCAGAAGGCTGCAAAAAGAGTACCCCCCCTGCTAAGTCTTCAGCTGGATGTTATATAGTCATTACTGCTGCTGCTAAGTCACTCCAGTCGTGTCCGACTCTGTGTGACCCCATAGACGGCAGCCCTTCAGGCTTCCCCGTCCCTGGGATTCTCCAAGCAAGAACAGTGGAGTGGGTTGCTCCACTTTCTAATCATTTTTTTATCAAGCCCACAAAATACCTGGTAGCCTTGAACAGCCACCCCTGACTGCCTCCTCCCCCTCATCCTCTAACAACCACTGACCTGCTTTTCGTCTCTGTTCTGGGCCTTTAGTACACATAGAACAACACACTCGGGGGCCCCCTGTGTCTGGCTTCTCTCACTCAGCATGAGGTTCCATCCATGTTGCAGCACGTGCCAGTCTCCACTCCTTGTTGATGGCTGAATAATATTGGATTGAATGTTGTACAAGAAAAAAAAAACCCAGTCCTATTGTATGTCTCCTTTACTCACACACCACAATCGTACAACACTTCTGACAACCAGCTCTTTGTGTCATTTTCCCCCAAAACTGAGCAATTCTGTGACACAAGCTGGGTGTACTACAATTCAACTCAATTCTCACACTGTCAGCCTGGAGAAAACATCAGATCCCACAGGCTAAGGGCTCATTTCTATGAGATTGCCCCTCCTTTCGGAGGCCAGTTACAAATAATAGGCTACCCACAACATCTGTTTGACTTGACTAGAAGGGGCTTCCAGGACCTTCTCCCACTTGGATTCAATTCTGTGCCAGAGCAGCTCACAGGACTCAGAGAAACACATCCATTTACCAGTTTATTGAAAGTGAAAATGAAGTCGCTCAGTCGTGTCCAACTCTTTGCGACCCATGGACTGTAGCCCACCAAGCTCCTCCGTCCATGGGATTCTCCAGGCAAGAACACTGGAGTGGGTTGCCATTTCCTTCTCCAGTTTATTGAAGGATATGATAAAAGACACAGATGAACAGCCAGATGCAGCAAGATTTGGGCGAGGTCTGGGAGGGTCCTGTGCACAGGAACTGCCCCTGTGGAGTTAGGAGGCATCATTCCCTCTGTGTGGGTGTGTTCACACACCTGAAACCTGAGCCCCATACTATTGAAACTTTTATGGAAGCTTCCTCACATAAGCATGGTCGATTGTTAACTATGTTTCCAGCCCCACTTCTCTTTCTGGAGCATAGAGGGTAAGATCGAAAATTCCAATCTTCTACTCATGGCTCCATCTTTCTGGTGATCAGCTGCCATCCAGGAGCCCACTCAGAATCACTTCATTTGAACAAAAGATGCTCCTGGTGCTCCTATCACTTAGTGGGTAACAAGAGTTTCTTGTTGCTGTTCCTGGTGGCAGAAATCTATCTGCATATTTTCTATTATCTACGCACAGACACATCAGGGTTTGTTCATTCGTCTGTCGATGAACATTGGGACTGTTCCACTTTTGGCTGTTACGACTTGCGCTGCTATGAATATATGTTCACAAGTTTTTCTCAGAGCCCCTGTTCCCAGTTCTTCGGGAGTCTATTCCTAGGAGCAGAAATGCTGGTAACTCTGTTTGGCTTCCCAGGTGGAGCTAGAAGTGAAGAAGAGATGCAGGTTCAGGCTCTGGGCTGGGAAGACCCTCTGGAGAAGGGTGTGGCAGCCCACTCCAATATTCTTGCCTGGAGAGTCCTGTGGACAGAGGAGCCTGGTGGGCTACAAATTCATAGTGTCGCAAGAGTCAGACACAACTTAAGTGGCTTCGCATGCAGTCACTGTGTTTAACACTTTTAGGAACTTGCCACCTATTTATTTATTTATCTTCTCTACCTCCTTAAAAAAAATTATTTATTTGGCTCCACTGGGTCTTAGTTACAGCATGCAGGCTCTCTAGTTGTGGTGGGCAACCGTAGCTGCCCCAAGGCATGTGGGAGCTTAGTTCCCTGACCAGGGATCAAACCCACCGCCCATGCACGGGGAAGGAAACTCTTTTTCCTCTGTTAAGATTAAGCATGGCGTTTATTTCTTTTTAATAATTAATTTCATTGGTGGTCACACTGGGTCTCCGCTTCTGTGCGAGGGCTTTCTCTAGCTGCAGAGAGTGAGGGTTACTCTCCAGGTGCATTGCACGGGCTCCTCACTGTGGAGGCTTCTCTTGCTGTGGAGCCCTGGCTCCAGGCACAGGGCCTCAGTAGTTCTGGCTGGTGGAATCTCAACTGCTCAGGGACTGGTCCTGGATCCTCTGCATTGACAGGCAAATACCAGTGGGTGATACATCTAGAAGGTGAATTCTTAGTCACCAAAGTACCAGGGGCATCTCTCTACTCCCTTTAAAAAAAAAATTTATTTTTGTTTTATTTATTTTGGCTGCGCCGGCTCTGAGTGACAGCATGCAGCACCTTCAGTCTTCATTGCAGTGTGCGGAACTTCAGTTGTGATATGCAATCTCTCAGTTGCCACCTTTGGGATCTAGTTCCCTCAGCCGGGATGGAACTTGGACCCCCTGCATTGGGAGCTCAGAGTCTTAGCCACTGGACCACCAGGGAAGTCCCTCTACCTCCTTTTTGAAAGCTACATGAGATTCTCATATATGGGCACACAGCAGTTGACTCACCAGACCCTTCTGATGAAGTACCTTCTGCACACGTAGCTTCTGGTTTTTCCACAAGGCAGCAGAGATCCCAGTACTGCACCCCGTGGGTGCCCGTGTGACTTTATCTGAGTAAATCACTGGGTGTGCAGAGCCTCAGCTAAATGATTTGTGCATCTCTACGTTGAGTCCCTTTTCCCAAATTGCCCATTGGGGATTTCACACACACAGCATCCTCATCCATTCAGCCTTATCTCTCACGCTTAGAAGAGGGCTGATGTGACAGTCAGTCATGCCTCTCACTGATCTTTCCATTTGCATGCTTTTTTTCTTGCTTTAGATCTCAGCCCCTTTTTTTTCATTATTATTACTGTTGCTATGATGTATTGGTTCATCGTCTTTCCTGGTTTGGGGTGGGAGCTAGTTTTTGCCCTCTAGGCATAGTTCAGATATTCATGATATTCACTCAGGCTGGGGGGAGAGCAGCCCTCAAGCTTCACACACAATCAAACTCTAAGGCCATGCCCTGAGGACGAGTGGGAACTTGGAAAGGAGTCTTAATATAATATTATTTACATACCTGTTCAAGCAGCGTTCAGAGAGCCTGACTGTGTGGTAGACCTCTTTATAGGCTGAACTTAACTGGGAAATGATAAGTTGAAATCCTAACCCCTGGCACTTACAAATGTGACCTTATTTGGAAAAAGAATCTTTGCAGTTGCCATCAAGATGAGGTCATACTGGAGCAGGGTGGACCTTAATCCAATGATTGCTATTCTTATAAAATGCAGGGAGGGACTTCATTGGTGGTCCGGTGGTTAAGAATCTGCCTGCCAATGCAGGGGACACGGGTTGACTCCCGCTGCGGGAAGATTCCATGTGCCTTCAGGCAGCTAAGCCCATGTGCCGCAATTACAGAAGCTCACGTGCCCTAGAGCCCGTGCTCTGCAACGAGAGAGGCCACTGCAATGAGAAGCCCACGCACCGCAACGAGACAAAGCCCACACACAGCAGCGAAGACACAGCACAGCCGGACATGAATTAATAAAATTGTTAAAAGTGGAGGAGAGGACACAGATACAGAGAAGAACTGTATGTGAAGATGGAAACAGAGATTGAAGTGATACAGCCACAAGCCAAGGCATGCTCGAGCCTCCAGAATCAGGGAGAGGCAAGGAAAGATCCTTCTCTAGGACTTCCAAAGGGAACCACCCCCGTGCTGACATGCTGCTTTCAGACTTCTGGCCTCCAGAACTGTGAGAGAATAAATTTCTCATGTTGTAAGCCACCATTTGTAGTCATTTATCTGGCAGCCTCCAGAAACTCACAGACTTCATGTTAGAGCTTCACAATACTTCACAAGGGGAAGGGAGGCAGGAGAAAGGTAGATAGACACACCACATACAGTTAGATCTGGGAGAAGAGAGAATCAGTTCAATGACATACACAAAAAAGGGTGATTTGATCATCTTGGGAAAGCCAGCGAAGGCTTCCCTGAAACCTGACATCCGAGCCAAGATCTGAAGATGTTAGTAAGTCAGGGATGTGGGGAACATCATTCAAAGCAGAGGGAATAGCCTATGAAAAGGCCCTGAGGCTAGATGTGCTTTTGAAGAACAGAAATAAGGTCTTCTGGGGAAAGGAGAAGGGAGCTGGTAATGAGACTGTAGTTTCCACAAGACATTTGACAAGCATGAAATTTCTGGAAGCTAAAGGTGAAGTCACTCAGTCATGTCTGACTCTTTGCGACCCCGTGGACTGTAACCTACTAGGCTATTCCGTCCATGGGATTCTCCAGGCAAGAATACTGGAGTGGATTGCCATTTCCTTCTCCAGGGGATCTTCCCGACCTAAAGGCACTCTTAATCCAACAGGTTGCATTGATTTCCCAGCTTAGACACTTCCCAGCTGTGTGGCCTCAGTGACGTTGCCTCTCTGAGCTTCAGTATCTGTCTATACAAGGCTGATTATGCAAGTCCTTGCTTGGTCAAGGAGAGTGAATGAAATAACCCATGTAATCTGCTTCCCTATCCTTCACTATCTCCTGGAGTTTTCTCAAACTCATGTCCATTGAATCGGTGATGCTATCCAACCACCTCATCCTCTGCCGCCCTCTTCTCCTTTATTTTCAATCTTTCCAGCATCAGGGTTTTGTCCAATGAGCCAGTTCTCCACATCAGGTGGCCAAAGTATAGGAGCTTCAGCTTCAGTATCAGTCCTCTCAATGGGTATTCAGGGTTAATTTCCTTTAGGATTGACTGGTTTGATCTCCTTGCTGTCCAAGGGACTCTCAAGAGTCTTCTCCAGCGCCACAGTTCAAAAGCGCCAGTTCTTTGGTGTTCACCCTTCTTTATGGCCCAACTCTCACATCCATACTTGACTACTAGGAAAACCATAGCTTTGACTAGACAGACCTTTGTTGGCAAAGTGACATCTTTGCTTTTTAAAACGCTGTATCTTTTAGGGTTTGAAATAGCTCAACTGGAATTCCATCACCTCCACTAGCTTTGTTTGTAGTGATGCTTCCTAAACCCCAGTTGACTTTGCATTCCAGGATGTCTGTCTCTAGGTGAGTGATCACACCATCATGGTTATCTGGGTCATGAAGATCTTTTTTGTATAGTTCTTCTATGTGTTCTTGTCACCTTTTCTTACTATCTTCTGCTTCCGTTAGGTCCATACATTTCTGTCCTTTATTGAGCCCATCTTTGCATGAAATGTTCCCTTAGTATCTCTAATTTTCTTGACGAAATCTCTAGTCTTTCCCATTCTATCATTCTCTTCTATTTCTTTGCATTGATCACTGAGGAAGTCTTTCTTATTTCTCCTTACTATTCTTTGGAACTCTGCATTCAAATGAGTATAGCTTTCCTCTCCTCTGTTGCCTTTAGCTTCTCCTTTCTCAGTTATTTGTAAGCCCTCCTCAGACAATCATTTTGCCTTTTTTGCATTTCTTTTTCTTGAGGATGGTCTTGATCTCTGCCTCCTGTACAATGTCACGAAACTCCATCCATAGTTCTTCAGGCACTCTGTCTATCAGATCTAATCCCTTGAATCTATTTGTCACTTCCATTGTATAATCGTAAAGGATTTGATTTAGGTCATACCTGAATGGTCTAGTGGTTTTCCCTACTTTCTTCAATTTGAGTCTGAATTTGGTAATAAGGAGTTCATGATCTGAGCCACAGTCAGCTCCTGGTCTTGTTTTTGCTGACTGTATAGAGCTTTTCCATCCTTGGCTGCAAAGAATATAATCAATCTGATTTCGGTGTTGACCATCTGGCGATGTCCATGTGTAGAGTCTTCTCTTGTGTTGTTGGAAGAGGGTGTTTGCTATGACCAGTGTGTTCTCTTGGCAAAACTCTGTTACTTTGCCCTGCTTCAGTTTGTACTTCAAGGCCGAATTTGCCTGTTACTCCAGGTATCTCTTGACTTCCTACTTTTGCATTCCAGTCCCCTATGAGGAAAAGGACATCTTTTTTGGGGGGTGTTAGTTCTAGAAGATCTTGTAGGTCTTCATAAAACTATTAAACTTCAGCTTCTTTGGCATTACTGATTGGGGCATAGACTTGGATTACTGTGATATTGAATGGTTTCTTTGGAAACAGAGATCATTCTATTGTTTTTGAGACTGCACCCAAGTACTGCATTTTGGACTCTTTGGTTGACTATGAGGGCTACTCCATTTCTTCTAAGGGATTCTTGCCAACAGAAATAGATATAATGGCCATCTGAATTAAATTTGCCCATTCCAGTCCATTTTAGTTCACTGATTCCTAAAACATCTGTGTTCACTCTTGCCATCTCCTGTTTGACCACTTCCAATTTACCTTGACTCATGGACCTAACATTCCAGGCTCCTAAGAAGTATTGTTCTTTACAGCATCAGACTTTACTTCCATCACCAGTCATATCCACAATGGGTATTGTGTTTGCTTTGGCTCCGCCTCTTCATTCTTTCTATTTCTCCACACTTCTCCAGTAGCATATTGGGCACCTACCGACCTGGGGAGCTCATCTTTCAGTGTCCTATCTTTTTGCCTTTTCATACTGTTCATGGGGTTCTCAAGGCAAGAATACTGAAGTGGTTTGCCATTCCCTTCTCCAGTGGACCACGTTTTGTCAGAACTCTCCACCATGACCCATCCGTCTTGGGTGGCCCTGCATGGCATGGTTCATAGTTTCATTGAGTTAGACAAGGCTGTGGTCCATGTGATCAGTTTTTATTAGTTTTCTGTGATTGTGGTTTTCAGTCTGTCTGCCCTCTGATGGAGAAGGATAAGAAGCTTATGGAAGCTTCCTGATGGGAGAGACTGACTGTGGGGGAAACTGGGTCTTGTTCTGATGAGCGGGGCCATGCTTAGAAAATCTTTAATCCAATTTTCTGTTGAAATCGAGCTGTGTTCCCTCATTGTTGTTTGACCTGAGACCAAACTACAGTGGAGGTGATGAAGATAATGGGGACCTTCTTCAAACGTTCCCATGCACACACTGCCACACGCAGTGCCCCCGACCCTGCAGCAGGCCACCGCCAGCCCACGCCTCCACCAGAGACTCCTGGACACTCACAGGCAAGTCTGGCTCAGTCTCTTGTGGGGTCATGGCTCCTTTCTCCTGGGTCCTGGTGCACACAAGGTTTTGTTTGTGTCCTCCTAGAGTCTGTTTCCCCAGTCATGTGTAAATTCCGTAATCAAATCCCACTGGCCTCCAAAGTCAAATTCCAGTTGAGCTATTTCAAATCCTAAAAGATGATGCTACGAAAGTGCTGCACTCAATATGCCAGCAAATTTGGAAAACTCAGCAATGGCCACAGGACTGGAAAAGGTCAGTTTTCCTTACAATTCCAAAGAAAGGCAATGCCAAAGAATGTTCAAACTACTGAACAATTGTGCTCATCTCACACACTAGCAAAGTAATGCTCAAAATTCTCCAAGCAAGGCTTAACATGAACTGTGAACTTCTGGATGTTCAAGTTGGATTTAGAAAAGGCAGAGGAACCAGAGATCAAATTGCCATCATCCATTGGATCATCGAAAAAGCAAGAGAATTCCAATAAAACATCTACTTCTGCTTTATTGACTATACCAAAGCCTTTGACTTTGTGGATCACCACAAACTGTAGAAATTCTTCAAGAGATGGGAATACCAGACCACTTGATCTGCCTCCTGAGAAATCTATATACAGGTCAAGAAGCAACAGTTAGAACCAGACATGGAACAACAGACTGGTTCCAAATAGGGAAAGGAGTAGGTCGAGGCTGTATATTGTCACCCTGCTTATTTAACTTATATGCAGAGTATATCATGCAAAATTCCCAGCTGGACAAAGCACAAGCTGGAATCAAGACTGCTGGGAGAAACATCAATAACTTCAGATATGCAGATGATACCACCCTTATGGCAGAAAGCGAAGAAGAACTAAAGAGCCTCTTGATGAAAGTGAAAGAGGAAAGTGAAAAAGTTGGCTTAAAACTCAACATTCAGAAAACTAAGATCATGGCTTCCTGTCTCATCACTTCATGGAAAATAGATGGGGAAATAATAGAAACAGTAAGAGACTTTATTTTGGGGGCTCCAAAATCACTATGGATGGTAACTGCAGCCATGAAATTAAAAGACGCTTGCTCCTTGGAAGAAAAGCTATGATCAACCCATACAGCATATTAAAAAGTAGAGCCATTACTTTGCCAACAAGTTCCATCTAATCAAAGCTATGATTTTGCCAGTAGTCAGGTATGAGAGTTGGACTATAAAGAAAGCTGATCGCCAAAAATATATATATATATATATATGTGTGCTTTTGAACTGTGGTGTTGAGAAGACTCTTGAGAGTCCCTTAGACTGCAAGAAGATCCAATCTGTCAATCCTAAAGGACATCACTCCTGAATATTCATTGGATGGCTGATGCTGAAGCTGAAGCTCCAATACTTTGGCCACCTGATGCGAAGAATTGATTCATTGGAAAGACTCTGAGGCTGGGAAAGATTGAAGGTAAGAGGAGAAGGGGACGACAAAGGATGAGATGGTTGGATGGCATCACTGATTCAACGCACATGAGTTTGAGCAAGCTCCAAGAGTTGGTGATGGACAAGGAAGCCTGGTGTGCTGCAGTCCATGGGATCGCAAAGAGTCAGACATGACTGAGTGACTGGACTGAACTGGACTGAAGTTTGTTATAACTTAGGGTAGAGAGATGTACTTAAAAAAAGAAAAAAGGGGAAAAAATGTGCTTAGGATAGAGAAATAACAACCTTGTCAATTAGCAGTCACTGCAATTAACAAGAGATCTTGTGAGTGTGACATCAGACATCCACAGTATCTCCTTTAGCTCTTGATGGTTAATTTCAAGTGTCAATCTGACTACAGAAAGGATCCCCAGAGAGCTGGGAAAACATTGTTTCTAGTTGCATCTGGGAGGGCATTTCCAGAGAGCCTAGTATTTGCATCAGAGGACTGAGCAAGGAGTTCAGCCTCACCAATGCAGGTGGGCATTGCCCACCCCACCAAGCACCTGAATAAAGCAAAAACATGGAGCAAGGGCTAACTTGCTCTTTCCCTGTCAAGCTGGGCTCTGCCTCTTCTCCCGCCTCCAGATATCAGCACCTTGGTTTTTGACCACTGGGACTCAGCTGGGACTTCCACTGTCAGCGCCCCTAGTCTCAGGGTTTGGACTGAACTACATGACTGGCTTTCCTGGGCCTTAGCTTGCCCAGGGCAGACTGTAGCACTTCTTAGCTTCCATAATCACATAAGTCAACTGCTCATGATAAATCCCTTTCTCTATATCTATATATTGATATAACTGATTGGTTCTGTTTATCTGCGGGAAACTTAACTCATACACGAAGGATTTGATTTTTCCCCATTTGATGGATGAGAAAAGAGTATAGACAGGGTCAATCAAACCCAGAACCTCATCCCCCCCTTTGTTTTTAATTGGCTGAGCCAGGGCTTAATTACAGCATGTGGGATCTTCCCAGTGGTAGTGGAATCTAGTTCCCTGACAAGGAATTGAACCCTGGCCCCTTGCATTGGGAGCACGGAGTCTTAGCCACTGGACCACCAGGGAAGTCCCCAGAACCCCATCCTTAACAAGACCCACTGTGCTGCTGCCCCAGGGCCCATCTGAGCAATCAGTACACAGACTCTGCCCAGCCTGGGGAGAGGGTACCCAGCATGCAGAGATACTCAGCAAACACCCACTGTGTTGCCCTCAAACTCCTCTGATCTCTTGGGCCTCAAGCTTCAGTGGAGTCACGTTGAATTTGTGAACGTCACTGGGCCTTGAATTCACCTCCTAGGGACTTCAATGTTGCCCAGGTCTGAGTGAGACGTTTCAGAGTGACCCCAAGGAAATAGCTTCTATCCTCTGAGTCTTGGATATCCCTCCATAAATGCAAGCTATAATCAGTTCAGAGAATAGAATGGTGGTCCCGCTGCCAAAGCCATGTCTATTCAAAACCTGTGAATGTGAACTTATTTGGAGTAAAGGTATTTGGAAGTGCCGTTAAGTTGAAGATATCAAGATCAGATCATCTTGGATTATCTGGGTGGCCATTAAATCCAGTGACAAGTGTCCTTATAAGAGGCAGAAGAAGAGGATGTGATGTGAAGACAGATGCAGAGATGAGAGTGACGAAGCCACAAGCCAAGAGGCCTGGAGCCCCCAGCAGCTGCAATTGACAAGGAAGGAACTACCCCTAGAGCCCTCAAGGCCAGTGAGACTGTGCTGCTGCTTAGAATAGGACCTCTGGCCTCCCTCATTGCAAGAGAATAAATTTCTATTGTTTTAAACACCCCCTCCCAGTTTGTGATACTTTGTTACAGGAGCTGCAGGAAACTGGTTGCAGTCTCCTCTGACTCCATCTGGTGGGTTTTCTTCAGTGCTCCCCTTCTGGGCACATCTGGGCAGGGATGGGCAGGGATTTGCAGTTACACATTTGATCTGAAAGGGGCTCTGCACCCAGCTTACTTCCAGGTATCCACCTTACCCTTCAGTGACCTAGTTCTTCTCTCTTTTCTGAACAAAATTTTTTTTTTGGTCACAAAAGTGCTGCATGTGAGGTCTTAGTTCCCTGATCAGGGTTTGAACCCACAGCCCCTTGCCCTGGAAGCTCAGAGTCTTAACCACTGGACCATCAGGGAAGTCCTTTCTTTTTTCCCTCCTCCCTACCTCCTTTCTTTCTTTTCTGGTGGTAAAATACATGACAGAAAATTGGCCATTTTAGCCACTTAAAGCTGACTCATTGGAAAAGACCCTGATGCTGGGAAAGATCGAGGGCAGGAGGAAAAGGGGACGACAGAGGATGAGACGGCTGGATGGCATCATTGACTCAGTGGACATGGTTTGGGTGGACTCCGGGAGTTGGTGATGGACAGGGAGGCCTGGCGTGCTGCGGTTCATGGGGTTGCAGAGTCAGACATGACAGCGGCTGAACTGAAAGCGACAATTCAGTGCCACTTAATACATCAACTACGTGTACAACCATTATCTCTTTCTAGTTCCAGAGCATTCTCACCACCCTGAAAGGAAACCCTGCACCCACTAAGCAGTCACTCCTCACATCCCCTCCGCCAGCCTCGGGCAGCCACTGATCTGCTTTGTCTACAACTTTGCCTGTTTGGACATTACATAGAAATACAGTCATGTGCCCTGTGGCCGCTCATGTCTAGTTGCTTTCACTTAGCATAATGTTTTTGAGGTTCAATACGCTGCAGCATGTATCAGAGCTTTGCTCCTTTTTATGGCTGAGTAATAGTCCACAGTATGGAGACCCCAGCTTCTGTTTATCGGTTCATCAGACACTCGGATTGTTTCCACCTCTTGGTGATTGTGCTGGTGCTGCTGTGAATCCGTGTGTACAATCACCTCTTTGAGACCCTGCTTTCAGTGTTTTCGCATAGACATCCAGAAGTGAGATTTCTGGGTCATACGGCGTTTCCGTGTTTATCTTTTTGAGGAAGAGCCAAACTTTTCTGCAGCAGCCGCACTATATCTGTGAAGTGGGGAGAGTGGCCAGGGTTGGGGCCACTGGGAGATGTTATTTCGTTTCCCACCCCAGCACCTTCTAAAAGAGCCACAGTGAAATTCCACCCCAAATATATCCCAGCCTGCAGCCTGGTGTGAGAAGGGATGGGGGTCCCTGGAGGCCGCCTTCTTCCCCGGAGCCTTGCCACCCACAATAGCAGCCTTGAGTCTCTTTGGGAACTGGACCTTTGAGGCCGGGCCAAAACCCTCCTCTCCAGACATCCCAGTGTATCCCCCAAAAAAGCAGCCTGTGGTTGAGTTAGAATCAAGGTGGCCGCCTGCTGTCCCCCCCACCCAAGGCCTGCTGTGACCCACCGTCACCTTCAAAGAGGCTGTTCAGAGAGCAGAGGAAGGCCAGAAAGTACACACACATGCCTATTTTTCTTTCCCTACCAACACCGCCGGGCTTTGGCCACAGATCCGTGTCCCACAAGAGGCTCCTTTGAAGCAAGAATGGGGCTGCGGGGTAGGGGGGTGGGGCCAGGGAAACCCACAAGCACCCACTGTTCCTGGGGAGAGCCCCCAGAGGGGTCCACAGTCAGCCTGGGCTGGCCACAACTCAGCAAGGCATGGCTGGTGAGGCCCGCTTGTGTGGGAGCCAAGACCCCAGCAGATGGGGTTTCAGAGAGGCTAGGCTGGGGGAAAGCTAAGATCCTAAAGGTCTTTTTTTCCCCCAAAGTCATGGAATTTCCTTGGAGCAGCCGTGGCTGCTGCTTACCCTCGAGGGACCTCTCTTGGTATGAAAGAAGAATTCCATTTTCCTGGACTCGGAGGCTGGCATGGAACTCAAGGAGGAGCTCGACCGAGATGTGGGGCAGAGTTGTGAATTCAGGACTGGCGAGTGAATTCCAGAGTGTGATCTGTGCTGGGTTAAGTCACTGAGTGGGACAGCCCTGCGATTGGCTGAGATCTACCTGGAACCCAGCCTGGGCTGTGGTGGAGGCCTGTCAGGGCTTTGGCATGGTCTGAAATAAATTTTTAAAAATTTTTCTTTTTTTTTGGCCATACCACGTGGTATGTGGGTTCTTAGTTCCCAGACCAGGGATCGAACCTGCAGCCTCTGCGCAGCCTTAACCACTGGACCACCAGGGAAGTCCCTTTTTTCATGGACAGAGGAGCCTGGTAGACTACAGTCCATGGGGTTGCAAAGAGTTGGACACAACTGAGGCGGCTTAGCATGCATGCACATCACATGATTATGGAGGCTGACAAGTCCAAATCTATAGAGTGTGCCCACAGGCTGGAAACCCATGAGGGAGCATCACCAATATTTTTGTTCAAGTCCAAACGTCATCAGCATGGAAGGTCAGAGAAGAGCCGATGGTACAGTTCAAGTCTGAGTCTTTCTGCTGGCAGAATCTTTCTTCTCAGGGGAAATCAAGTCTTTCTGTTCTGTTAAGGCCTTCAACTAATTAGCTAAGGCCTATTCACATTATGGTGACAATCTGCTATACTCAAAGTCCACCAATTTAAATGTTAGTTGCATGCAAAACAGTATCATGGATATATCTAGAATAACGTTTGATTAAATATCTGAGCAAACCTATCAAGTTGAAAAAGATGTGTATAAGAGACAGAGCAAACTGAGAGCTGAGTGGGAATGTAAATCCAGATTTGCTTTCGTTAACCCAAGTCCATCAACATAGCCATGTGTTGTAGTTTTAAAAATATTTATTTATTTGACTGTGCTAGGTCTTAGTTGTGGCATGCAGCATTTAGTTCCCTGACCAGGGTTGAACTTGGACCCCCTGCGTTGGGAGCGTGGAGTCTCAACCACGGGACCACCAGGGAAGTCCCTGTATTATTCTTTTTAATTGAAATTTACCTTGAACTGAAATTTACCTTGTTCAATTACCCTAGGTAATTGAAATTACCTAAATTTAAATTTAAAAAATAATTTTATGTATTTATTTTTGGCTGCACCAGGTCTTCGTTGCTGGGTGGGCTTTCCTCCAGCTGAGGTGAGCGGGGGCTACTCCAGCTGCCGTGTGCAGGCTTCTCATTGTGGGGGCTTCTCTTGTTGCAGAGCACAGGCTCTAGGGCACGTATGCTCAGTGGTTATGGTTCCAAGGCTGTGGAACACAGGTTCAATAGCTGTGGCATTCGGCCTTCGATGCTCTGCTGCATGTGGGATCTTCCTGGACGAGGGATCAAACCCTTATCTCCTGCGTTGGCAGGTCGATTCTTTATTACTGAGCCACCAGGGAAGCCCTCTTTTAGTCTTCTTTTCTTGTGGAAAAATATACCTAACATAACATTCGCCATTTTATCTGTACAATTCAATGATATTAAGTACATTCATGAACTGTAGTGCAAGCATCACCACTTGATACTTCCAAAACTTTGTATCTCCCCAAATAGAATCCCAGTGCTGATTAAGCAATAAGTCCATCATCCCCTCCCCTCCCCTGTAGTTAATCTCTAATATCTGTTTTCTGTTCCTGTGGATCTGTTTGTTCTGGACATTTCATAGAAATGGAATCTCACAACATGCAAGCACACAGCCTTTAGGGTCTGACTTCTTTTACTCAACACAATGTTTTTAAGGTGTATTTGCGCTTCATTCCTTTTTATGGCCGAGTAATATTCCATTGTGTGGACAGAGCACATTTCCTTTACCTGTTCATCCACTAACGGAAAGCTGGGTTATTTCTACCCTTGGGGCACTGTGAACAGGGCTGCTATGAACACACGCATAGTTGGCAACTTTGAATTCCTTCATTACATTTCTTTCTTTTCTTTAGTTATTTATGTTGGGCTGGGTTAGATCTTCTCTGCTTGGCAAGGGCTTTCTGCCATTGCAGCGAGCGGGGGCTACTCTTCATTGTGGTGCACGGGCCTCTCATTGTGGGGGCTTCCCTTGTGGTGGAGCACGGGCTCTAGGCAAGCGGGCTTCAGTAGCTGCAGCACGTGGGCTCAGCAGCTCCCGCTGTGGGCTCCAGAGTGCAGGCCCAGTGGTTGTGGCACCTGAACTTAGTTGCTCTGCAGCTTGTGGGAGGGATCAAACCCATGCTCCCTGCATTGGAAGGCAGGTTCTTATCCACTGCACCATCAAGGAAGTCTCTTTCGTTAAAATTTTTTTCTTACCATACACATTTCTTACCACATACACTTTTCATATAATACTCTCAAGGACATTGCTATTTAAAACAGTACTATTCAGTTAAAGCGGACATGCAAAAATGTGCACATTTTTAAAGTGTACAGTTTGATGTCTTTGATATATGCTTACACCTGTGAAGCTGTCTCTGCATCTAGACAGTGAACGCCGCTAGCACCCCTAAAGGTTCTCTCCCGCCCTTGACATCCCTCTCTCCCTCTCATCCCTTCCCCTGAAACCTCTGTCCCGTTTTCTGTTCGTTTACATCAGTTTGCACTTTCTAGGATGGCATATGAAAGGAATCATGCAGATGTAGCCTTTGGCATCTGGATTCTTTCACTCAGCATAATGGGCTGGAGGGCATCCCGGTTGCTTGAGTGGCGACAGTTTCATTGTTGAGAAGTATTCCATGGTGTGTTCATCTCTTCCCCTGAAGGTGAAATTTGGGGTTATTTCCGGTTGGGTGTGATTGCTAATAAATAAAGCCACTGTGAGCATTCATGTACCAGGTCTTCTGTGAACACCTGCCTTCATTTCTCTAGGGTAAATCCTGAGGAAAGGGAGTGGCTGACTCAAGTTAACTGTTGAAGAACTCGCCAAATCGCCTTTCCAAGTGGCTGCAGCAGTTTGCGTTTCCAGCAGCCTGGATGGGAGTTCCGGTTCCTCCCGATCCTCACCAACACTTGCTGGTGTCCGTCTTTTTCATGTTAGCCAACTAGGGGAGGGGGTCATGGTGGGCACTGTGTTCTGAGACTCCAGGTGGTTTTATATTCTTTCTACTTTTCTATTTTGTCTGATTATCTTCTTTTCCAGCATTAGTAATATGATACCTTTATAGTCAAGGATCCTCTACCCCATGTATACATTTTGTTTTTTCCCAAACAGGAAAAACAAATAAGAATTAAATACTGGGCTTCCCTAATGGCTCACTGGTAACAAATCTGCCTGCCAATACAGGAGACACGGTTTTGATCCTTGATCCCACATTCCTTGGAGCAAGTAAACCCGTGTGCCACAACTACTGACCCTGTGCTCTAGAGTCCAGGAGCTGCAACTACTGAGCCCCCCGCCAAAGCTACTGAAACCCATGTGCCCTATGTCCTGTGTTCTGCAACAAGAGAAGCCACTGCAAGGCGAAGCAAGTGGACTGCAACAAACAGTAAGCCCTGCTCGCTGCAATCAGAGAGAAGCCTGTGCAGCAAAGAAGACCCCACAAAGCCAAACTAATAAGAAAGAAATTCAAGTATAAAAAAGAATTAAATACCAATCAAACAGTTACTTAGTTTTGCTCTAATGTTGCATTGAAGGTATGTTTTGAGGTGATGAAAATGTCTGGAATGAGTTGCTATTCACACAGCAGTGTAAGTCTACTAAATGCCATTTAAGAAAAATAGCCAAAGTGGTAAATTTTACATTAAGTGAACTGCGTTTAAAAATTTAGAATAACCTGAGATATAATGCTGCATCCAGCTCAGTTCAGTTCAGTTCACTTGCTCAGTCGTGTCTGACTCTTTGCGACCCCATGAATCGCACCACACCAGGCCTCCCTGTCCATCACCATCTCCCGGAGTTCACTCAGACTCACACTGCTCGAGTCAGTGATGCCATCCAGCCATCTCATCCTCGGTCGTCCCCTTCTCCTCCTGCCCCCAATCCCTCCCAGCATCAGAGTCTTTTCCAGTGAGTCAACTCTTCGCATGAGGTGGCCAAAGTACTGGAGTTTCAGCTTTAGCATCATTCCCTCCAAAGAAATCCCAGGGCTGATCTCCTTCAGAATGGACTGGTTGGATCTCCTTGCAGTCCAAGGGATGCTCAAGAGTCTTCTCCAACACCACAGTCCAAAAGCATCAATTCTTTGGCGCTCAGCCTTCTTCACAGTCCGAGTCTCACATCCATACATGACCACAGGAAAAACCATAGCCTTGACTAGACGGACCTTAGTCGTTGGCAAAAATTGCCCCGTGTGGTGGGAATGGGGCTTCCAGGAAACTCACAGAAAGCTAGGAGGGGGCAGCCATGCTGTAGCGGCCACCCTGGTTCCTCCTCCTCAAGTGGAATACTCACATGCCTTGTGACACATCCTGGAGAGATTGCTAGACGTATTGAAGGTGTCCACACCTGGAATCTGCCTGAATGTCAGATGGTGGTGGTGGAATATTATACAGCCATAAAAAATCACACCTGGAGGGGGACTTCCCTGGTGGTCCAGAGGTTAAGAATCTGCCTGTCAGTGCAGGGGATGTGGGTTCAGCCACTGTCTGGCGGCTAGGATCCCACATGCTCCCGGGCATATGGGCACCTGGGACCGTGTGCCATCATTACTGAGCCCACGCTCTAGAGCTGCACCTACAAAGATGTGAGCTGCAAGGAGAGCCTGTGCTTCACAAGAGGAAAAGCCGCCAATGAGAAGCCGGCACACAACTAGAGAGTAACCCCAGCTCGCCTCAACTAGATAGCCCATGCAGCAACGAAGAGCCCATGTGCCTCGCAAAGATAAAAAATAAATAAATAAAAATAATTTAAAAAAAAAGTATGCCCGGAGGGATGAGCGCCAATATGGCCACAGCTCAGAAATAGAATCACCATGAGAAAAAGAGTGACCTCACGATCACAGGCAGCCTGATGCCCTTTTATACAATGAAAGTAAAGGTGCATATGTATTTTTAATAATTATTAGAACTATGAAACCTACAGTACAAGGGCTGAACAGGGGGCTTGAGATGAGGGTCATCTGGTGGAACCGTAACGTCCTGGGAGTCCTGCAACAAGCTACCACAGACTGGATGGCTTAAAACAACAGGACTTCTATTCTCTTGCAGTTCTGGAGGCCAGAAGTCCAGGATGAGGGTGCTGGCAGGGCCGTACTCTCCGGAGGCTCTAGGGGACGAGGCTTCCTTGCTTCCTCCAGCTTCTGGGGACTCCAGGCGTCTCTCAGCCCGTGGCTGCCCCGCTCTGACTTCTGGGGACTCCAGGCGTCTCTCAGCCCGTGGCTGCCCCGCTCTGACTTCTGCCTCCGTTATTTCATGATCTTCTCTGTGTTTCTCCTTTTCTCTCTCATAATACTTGTCGCTGGATCTAGAGCTCACTCTAAATCCATGATGATGTCACTTGTAATCTTTCACTTCATTACATCCGCAAGGACTCTTATCCAAATGAGAGCATATTCATGGATTCTGGAGGTGAAGGCTTGGATATATCTCTTGGGGGAACACCAGACAACCTGGTGGAGGGGTAAATACCAATGGCTGCTTGGTAGGCTTTTAAAAATGACTAATAACCTAATAAACAAAAGTGGCCTGTCTCTCAGCCCGTGGCTGCCCCGCTCTGACTTCTGGGGACTCCAGGCGTCTCTCAGCCCGTGGCTGCCCCGCTCTGACTTCTGCCTCCGTTATTTCATGATCTTCTCTGTGTTTCTCCTTTTCTCTCTCATAATACTTGTCGCTGGATCTAGAGCTCACTCTAAATCCATGATGATGTCACTTGTAATCTTTCACTTCATTACATCCGCAAGGACTCTTATCCAAATGAGAGCATATTCATGGATTCTGGAGGTGAAGGCTTGGACATATCTCTTGGGGGAACACCAGACAACCTGGTGGAGGGGTAAATACCAATGGCTGCTTGGTAGGCTTTTAAAAATGACTAATAACCTAATAAACAAAAGTGGCCACGGATGCTCCCGTGGTGAGAATTGTGGCTAGATCAAGTATTAGTTTGTTTTTCATCCTCTTTGTGTGATATTGTAAAGAAGTGCTCTGCGTAGAGTGTGTTTTTATTTTATAATACAGTTAATTTATCATGTTGTATTAGTTCTGGTGTACTGTGACGTGGTTAACTTTTTAAATTTTTTGCTTTGTTTATTTTTGGCCGTGCTGGGTCTTCAGTGCTGCGCAGGCTTTTCTTGAGCTGTGGCAAGCGGGGGCTACGCCAGTTGCGGTGCGTGGGCATCTCATTGCAGCGGCTTCTCCTGTGGCGCACGGGCTCCAGGGCAGCAGGCTTCAGCAGCCGTACCACGCAGGCTCTAGAGCGCTGGCTCAATAGTTGCTGCAGACTGGTTTACTTGCTCTGAGACATGTGAGATCTTCCTGGATCAAGGATTGAGAGCATGTCTCCTGCCTTGGCAGAAGGCTTCTCTGCCACTGAGCTGCCAGGGAAGCCCACGGGCCTCAATTATACATATATACACATCCATTCTTTTCCAGATGCTTTTCCCATATAGGTTATTACGGAATACTGAGTAGAGTTCCTGGAGTTGTGTTAAGATGCAAATGCCTGGTTCTGCCCACATTCTTCTCAGGCTAAGGGTCTGTCAGAGGTGGTAGTTGGGATCCTTGGAGACTGATCTGAGATGCCTGCACCCATAGAAGGTAGCCCAGGTCCTTTTGAAAAGCCCCTTTGTCCCTTCTGGGACAGATTATCCTGGATGATCAAAAAAACAGAAACAAAAACCAAGTGACTCCCACCCTCAGTGTCCCCTGGGTTTGCTTACCTGCTCTGAACCTGTTTCCACTCCTGGAAGATGGGCAGCCCTCCTACTCTTCGAATTTCTGAGGTGCTAGTTGTCAAGCAATGCTATCCCTGTGTCTGCTTCACACCAGGGTTTCTCAACCTCAGAGTTATTGACATTTTGGATAAGATTTCTTTTCTTTTTTTTTTGTGGAGGGCTGTCCTGGCTGCGACTGGCACACTTAGCACGGCCGAGAGGAGCTACCCTACGTCTGAGGTCAGGGGCAGAAGGCGGGAGGACCCCATGCCTGAAGGGCGGCGGCCAAGAGGAGTTACCCAACATCCGAGGTCAGAGGCAGCGGCCTAGAGTGCCAGGCTGCGACGGCGCAGGAACAGCCGAGAGGAGCTACCCCACGCCCGAGGCCAGGGGCGGCGGCCGGGAGGAGCAACCTCACATCCAAGAGCGGTGGCTGCCCAGGCGCAGGAGGGCCTAGAGGAGCTACTCCACGTTCAAGGTCAGGAGGGGCGGCAGTGAGGAGATACTCCTCGTCCAAGGTAAGAGAAACCCAAGTAAGACGGAAGGTGTTGCAAGAGGGCATCAGAGGGCAGACACACTGAAACCATACTCACAGAAAACTAGTCAATCTAATCACTCTAGGACCACAGCCTTGTCTAACTCAATGAAACTAAGCCATGCCCATGGGGTCACCCAAGATGGGCGGGTCATGGAGGAGAGGTCTGACAGATTGTGGTCCACTGGAGAAGGGAATGGCAAGCCACTTCAATAGTCTTTCCTTGAAAATCCCATGAACAGTATGAAAAGGCAAAATGATAGGATACTGAAAGAGGAACTCCCCAGGTCAGTAGGTGCCCAATATGCTACTGGAGATCAGTGGAGAAAAAACTCCAGAAAGAATGAAGGGATGGAGCCAAAGCAAAAACAACACCCAGCTGTGGCTGTGACTGGTGACAGAAGCAAGGTCTCATGCTGTAAAGAGCAATATTGCATAGGAACTTGGAATGTCAGGTCCATGAATCAAGGCAAATTGGAAGTGGTCAAACAAGAGATGGCAAGGGTGAATGTCGACATTCTAGGAATCAGTGAACTAACATGGACTGGAATGGGTGAATTTAACTCAGATGACCATTATATCTACTACTGCGGGCAGAAATCCCTCAGAAGAAATGGAGTAGCCATCATGGTCAACAAAAGAGTCCGAAATGCAGTACTTGGATGCAATCTCAAAAATGACAGAATGATCTCTCTTCGTCTTCAAGGCAAACCATTCAATATCAGAGTAACCCAAGTCTATGCCCCAACCAGTAATGCTGAAGAAGCTGAAGTTGAACGGTTCTATGAAGACCTACAAGACCTTTTAGAACTAACACCCCAAAAAGATGTCCTTTTCATTATAGGGGACTGGAATGCAAAAGTAGGAAGTCAAGAAACACCTGGAGTAACAGGCACATTTGTCCTTGGAGTACAGAATGAAGCAGGGCAAAGATTAATAGGAGTTTTGCCAAGAAAAGGCACTCATCATAGCAAACACCCTCTTCCAACAACACAAGAGAAGACTCTACACATGGACATCACCAGATGGTCAACACTGAAATCAGACTGATTATATTCTTTGCAGCCAAAGATGGAGAAGCTCTATACAGTCAACAAAAACTAGACCAGGAGCTGACTGTGGCTCAGATCATGAACTCCTGATTGCCAAATTCAGACTTAAATGGAAGAAAGTAGGGAAAACCACTAGACCATTCAGGTATGACCTAAATCAACTCCCTTATGATTATACAGTGGAAGTGAGAAATAGATTTAACGGCCTAGATCTGATAGATAGAGTGCCTGATGAACTATGGAATGAGGTTCATGACATTGTACAGGAGACAGGGATCAAGACCATCCCCCTGGAAAAGAAATGCAAAAAAGCAAAATGGCTGTCTGGGGAGGCCTTACAAATAGCTGTGAAAAGAAGAGAGGCGAAAAGCAAAGGAGAAAAGGAAAGATATAAGCATCTGAATGCAGAGTTTCAAAGAGTAGCAAGAAGAGATAAGGAAGCCTTCCTTAACGATCAATGCAAAGAAATAGAGGAAAACAACAGAATGGGAAAGACTAGAGATCTCTTCAAGAAAATTAGAGATACCAAGGGAACGTTTCATGCAAAGATGGGCTTGA
The DNA here is from genome assembly GCA_006408695.1 of Aepyceros melampus. Classification (NCBI taxonomy): domain Eukaryota; kingdom Metazoa; phylum Chordata; class Mammalia; order Artiodactyla; family Bovidae; genus Aepyceros; species Aepyceros melampus. The sequence goes on from SJXQ01007794.1 coordinate 195,248, forward strand.
TAAAGGACAGAAATGGTATGGACCCAATAGTCCATGGGGTCGCTGAGAGTTGGACACGACTCAGTGACTTCACTTTCACTTTTCACTTTCATACATTGGAGAAGAAAATGGCAACCCACTCCAGTGTTCTTGCCTGGAGAACCCCAGGGACGGGGGAGCCTGGTTGGCTGCTGTCTATGGGCTTACACAGAGTCGGACACAACCGAAGCGACTTAGCAGCAGCAGCAGCAGCAGCAGCAACAGAAGCAGAAGACATTAAGAAGGGGTGGCAAGAATACACAGAAGAACTGTACAAAGACCTTCAAGACCTGGATAATCACGATGGTGTGATCACTCACCTACAGCCAGACATCCTGGAATGTGAAGTCAAGTGAGCCTTAGAAAGCATCACTACGAACAAAGCTAGTGGAGGTGATGGAATTCCAGTTGATCTATCTCAAATCCTGAAAGATGATGCTGTGAAAGTGCTGCACTCAATATGCAGCACATTGGGAAAACTCAGCAGTGGCCACAGGACTGGAAAAGGTCAGTTTTCATTCCAATCCCAAAGAAAGGCAATGCCAAAGAATGCTCAAACTACCACACAATTGCACCCATCTCACACACTAGTAAAGTAATGCTCAAAATTCTCCAAGCCAGGCGTCAGCAATACTCAAACTGTGAACTTCCAGATGTTCAAGCTGGTTTTAGAAAAGGCAGAGGAACCAGAGATCAAATTGCCAACATCCACTGGATCATCAAAAAAGCAAGAGAGTTCCAGAAAAACATCTATTTCTGCTTTATTGACTATGCCAAAGCCTTTGACTGTGTGGATCACAATAAACTGTGGAAAATTCTGAAAGAGATGGGAATACCAGACCACCTGACCTGCCTCTTGAGAAACCTGTATGCAAGTCAGGAAGCAACAGTTAGAACTGGACATGGAANGCAAGAGAGTTCCAGAAAAACATCTATTTCTGCTTTATTGACTATGCCAAAGCCTTTGACTGTGTGGATCACAATAAACTGTGGAAAATTCTGAAAGAGATGGGAATACCAGACCACCTGACCTGCCTCTTGAGAAACCTGTATGCAAGCCAGGAAGCAACAGTTAGAACTGGACATGGAACAACAGACTGGTTCCAAATAGCAAAAGGAGTACGTCAAGGCCATATATTGTCACCCTGCTTATTTAACTTATATGCAGCATATATCATGAGAAACACTGGACTGGAAGAAACACAAGCTGGAATCAAGATTGCCGGGAGAAATATCAGTAACCTTAGATATGCAGATGACACCACCCTTATGGCAGAAAGTGAAGAGGAACTAAAAAGCCTCTTGATGAAAGTAAAAAAGGAGAGTGAAAAAGTTGGCTTAAAGCTCAACATTCAGAAAACGAAGATCATGGCATCTGGTCCCATCACTTCATGGGAAATAGATGGAGAAACAGTGGAAACAGTGTCAGACTTTATTTTTTTGAGTTCCAGAATCACTGCAGATGGTGATTGCAGCCATGAAATTAAAAGACACTCATTAGAAGGAAAGTTATGACCAACCTAGATAGCATATTGAAAAGCAGAGACATTACTTTGCCAACAAAGGTCTGTCTAGGCAAGGCTATGGTTTTTCTAGTGGTCATGTATGGATGTGAGAGTTGGACTGTGAAGAAGGCTGAGTGCCGAAGAATTGATGCTTTTGAACTGTGGTGTTGGAGAAGACACTTGAGAGTCCCTTGGACTGCAAGGAGATCTGAAGGAGATCAGCCCTGGGATTTCTTTGGAAGGAATGATGCTTAAGCTGAAGCTCCAGTACTTGGCCACCTCACGTGAAGAGTTGACTCATTGGAAAAGACTCTGATGCTGGGAGGGATTGGGGGCAGGAAGAGAAGGGGACGACAGAGGATAAGATGGCTGGATGGCATCACTGATTCGATGGACGTGAGTCTGAGTGAACTCCAGGAGTTGGTGATGGGCAGGGAGGCCTGGCGTGCTGCGATTCATGGGGTCGCAAAGAGTTGGACACGACTGCGCGCCTGAACGGAACTGTCCCGAGTGTTGGAGGATGTTTAGCAGCATCCCTGCCCTCTACCCACTAGATGCCAGTATAGAGTTGCAGGATTCAGAAAATACAAGTGCAGAAGACCCAGGTAAATTTGAATTTCAGATAAACATAGAAAAAAATTTAGCCTAATTTGTCCCAATTATTGCATGGCATACAATTATACTAAAAAGGCATTTGACAAGGGTGCTCAGTGAGAAATGAACAGTCTTTTAACAAAAGGTGTTGGGATAATTGGATGCCTACATGTGAAAGTATAGAGCTGGATATCTCCTGTATTTGGGGAAAGATATCTGTGACCTTAGAATGGAGTGGAGTGGGCTCATGCTCAGTTGGGTCCGGCTCTTTGTGACCCCATGCGCTGTAGCCTGCTAGGCTCCTCTGTCCATGGAATTTTCCAGGCAAGAATAATGGAATGGGTTGCCATTTCCTACTCCAGGGGACCTTCCCCATCCAGGGATTGAACTAGCATCTCTTGCATCTCCTGCATTGGAACCGCAGGTTCTTTACCAACTGAGCCACCTGGAACTTTAGAATAGGCAACAATTACTTAGCTATGATGGCAAAAGCAAGGCAACAAAAGGAAAACCAGGTAATTTAAGACTTCATCATAATTAAAAAGTTTTGTGCTGCAAATGATATCATCAAGAAAATGAAGAAGGCAGCCCCCAGAATGGAAGAAAAGAAGCAGAAATCATACAGTTGACAAAGGACTTCCATTTAGTATACAAAAATAACTTTTTTAACCACTCAATAATAAAAATATAAATAACTCAATTTTAAAAGGGCTAAGGATGTGAGTTGACATTTCTTCCTCAAAACAACCAACCTGAGATAGAAGAACAAAGTTGGAAAAAACCTCACTTTCTGATTTCAAAAACTATTCCAAAGCTACAGTAATCATGACAGCATGGCACTTGCATAAGGATAAACAAATATATCAATAGAATAGAATTGGGAACCCAGAAATAAAGCCTTCCATTCATGGTCAATTGATTTTTAAAAATATTTATTTTTGGCCGTGCTGGGTCTTCACTGTTGTGCGGGCGTTTCTGCAGTTGTGGTGAGCAGGGGCTGGAATTAGAACTCCAAGCAGTTGAACTGGAACTGCTCTCTAGTTCTCCCTCAGTGGCTTCTCTCGCTGCAGAGCACAGGTTCTTGGGCACAGGCTCAGTAGCCGCGGTGCACGGGTTTAGTTGCCCTGCAGCGTGTGGAATCTCCCTGCATCAGGGATCGGCCCATGTCTCCGGCATTGGCAGGTGGTGATTCTTTACCACTGAGCCTCCAGGGAAGCCCAATCAATTGATTTTTAACAAGGGTGCTGTTTTAGTCTGCTTGAGCTGCTATAGCAAAATTACAGAAGCCTGGGTGGCTTAAGCAACAGGCATTGATTTCTCATAGTTTGGATGTTGTTAGGTCCAAAATCAAAATGCTAGCCAAGTCAGTTCCAGGTGAGCTCTCGTCCTGGCTTGTAGATGGCTGGCTTCTTGCTGTGTCCTCACCTGGCAGAGAAAGAGAGAGACAGAGAGATCTGGTATGTCTTCTTATAAGGGTACTGCTGCTGCTGCTGCTAAGTCGCTTCAGTCGTGTCCGTCTCTGTGCGACCCCATAGACGGTGGTCCGGCAGGCTTCCCTGTCCCAGGGTACTAATCCCCACTATTAAGCCCCACTCTCATGAATTCATTAAACTCTAATTACGTCCTAAAGGCCCCACTTCCTAACCATCATATTGGGGGTTAGGGCTTCGATTACACATTTAGGGGGGATACACTCAGCTTATAACAGGTACCAAGACCATTCGATGGGGAAGGAGTAGCCTCTTCAGCAAATGGCACTAGAGCAACTGGGTATCCTAGATATCCACATGTGAAAACAAAGCAGTTGGACCCCTACTTCACACCACACACAAAAATTAACTCAAAATAGATCACAGACCTGAACATAAGATTTAAAATCATACTCTTAGAAGAAAGTCAGTTCCGTCACTCAGTCGTGTCCGACTCTTTGCAACCCCATTTGGACTGCAGCACACCAGGCTTCCCTGTCCATCACCAACTCCTAGAGCTTACTCAAACTCATGTCCATCGAGTTGGTGATGCCATCCAACCATCTCATCCTCTGTCATCTCCTCCTCCTGCCTTCCAGCTTTCCCAGCATCAGGGTCTTTCCCAATGAGTCAGTTCTTCGCATCAGGTGGCCAAAGTATTGGAGTTTCAGCTGCAGCATCAGTCCTTCCAATGAACATTCAGGACTGATTTCTTTAGGATGGACTGGTTGGATCTCCTTGCAGTGAATTTCTTCTCCTTAGAAGAAAACACAGAAGCTGATCTCCATGACCTTGGATTAGCAATGGTTTCTTGGAAATGATGCCCACAGGACAAGCAACAGAGGAAACAAGTAGATCAATGTGCCTTCTTTTCTGAGGGGCCCTCAAAGCAGGTGAAGGTGCTGGTGGATCTTGAGTTTGCAGAAGAAATGTGCCAGAGATAACAGAGAATGGAAGATCTTGACAAAGCCTGTTGATCCTTTAGTCGCCCCTTTACCCTATAACCGTGGTAATAGGATTCCTCCCTGTTCTCCTGGAGCGCTAATGTGGGCTTGTGACTTGACCACCGGAACGTTTACGGAGAACCTACTGTGTACCCAGCTTTGTGTTAGGCCCTGAGCATACAGCAGTGAATGAACAGTGAATGAGAGGGACACAGTTCCTGCCTTCAGAGAACTAATGTTTGCTCCCACCTAGGTTGGGTTCTCAAGAAGCTGAGCCTGAGATAGGGATTCAAGGTTGGATGGGCTTGGGAGAAACCAATGAGGGAGAAGAGAATGCACAAGTTAGAGAAGGAGCAGGCAAGGACCTGGGCTCAGCTGGAGTCAAGCCTCCACCTCTTTAGGGTGGACTCGAGAGTGTGAAGAGCAGCAAAGTTGGTCTCATTTTGCTGGTTCCCCATGCCAGTTGGTCATTAATGTGGGCTTGCTTAGGTGTGTGTTTTGGGAGGCGTAACCTCCGCACTCAGAGAAGGCAATGGCACCCCACTCCAGTACTCCTGCCTGGAAAATCCCATTGATGGAGGAGCCTGGAAGGCTGCAGTCCATGGGGTCGCTGAGGGTCGGACACAACTCAGCGACTTCACTTTCACTTTTCACTTTCATGCATTGGAGAAGAAAATGGCAACCCACTCCAGTGTTCTTGCCTGGAGAATCCCAGGGACAGGGGAGCCTGTGGGCTGCCGTCTATGGGGTCACACAGAGTCGGACACGACTGAAGTGACTTAGCAGCAGCGCAGCAGCAACCTCCCCACTGAGGCAGTTAGGATGAGGGCAATTCACAGTGGGTGACTGTGAGCTGTTAGCAGACAATATTTGCAACAGCTGAGCTAGGTGCACCAGCCAGTAAAGGAAATCTGAGTGAGGCACCTACAGCATCCTCTCCAAAGAGATACTGTACATCAAAAAAATCACACTAACAATAATTTAATCACAGTTATAATCAATGTGTTATGAAACCAAACTTGGGTCCACTTGCCCACTCACAGTAAAACCAATCTGCTGCCACTAGGTTGTGATGAAGGAAGTGAAGTGAAGTCAAGTCGCTCGGTCGTATCTGACTCTTTGTGACCCTGTGGACTATAGCCCACCAGGCTCCTCCGTCCCTGGGATTCTCCAGGCAAGAACACTGGAGTGGGTTGCCATTTCCTTCTCCAGGGGATCTTGCCAACCCAGGGATCAAACCCAGGTCTCCTGCACTGCAAGCAGACACTTTAACCTCTGAGCCACCAAGTGCAGCATTTATTGCAGGGTGGCAAGCAAGGAGTCCAGGCAGCTAGAACTCAAAAGGCCTGAACTCCCTGATGGCTTTCAGGGAGAGGTTTTTAAAGACAGAGTGAGGGAGAGGAGTTTGGGGTGTGTGATCAGCTTGTGGACATTCTTTTCATTGGCTGGTGGTGAGGTAACTGGAAGTAAACATCATCAGCCTCCTGCTTCCAACAGGTCTGGGGTCTGTGTGCTTGTGGGCAGCATGCAGTTAACTTCTGCCCGGTCGGGGATTCAGTATCTGTAAAATAATTCAAAGGACAGGACTCAGAATATTATCTATCTATCTTCCTTGAGGAAGAACTAAAGTTTCTTGAATCTGCTTACTAGACTGTTACTATCTTGTCTCACTTAACTGTTTTCTTTTCTCGCTGCATTTTCTCATTTCTCTGATTAAATTTGTTTGGAACTTGGGGAAGGCCTAGGAGGCTAAAGTTATTTCTACAGAGGAGAGGCAGGTGAAGGACATGGGAAGTGAGGTCTGTCCTGTGAGGTACTATAGGGTACTGCTCAGTTACAAACTCTGATTGTGAAAAGGGCTCCATCAGAGGAAGGGAAAGGAAGGTCTTGAGGTGACTGGGAAAAGAAGGATAAGGCATGGGTCTGGAATTCTGGTGACCATGTCTCTAAAAAAGTTAGAAAACTAAAGTGCACTGGAAGAGCTTGGGGCTCAGCTGCTCCAGACCGCATTCTAGGGCTGGCTTCTCTCCTGAGGCACCTCAGCCAGGATATCTTCCAGTCCATGACAGCTGGGGCTGACCTACCCTTAGGGAGGTAACACCCCAATCTGAGGTTGGGACAAGTCATTTGTTACTAGTGACAAACACTTAAGTTGTTTTGAATCTTTTGCTTTTACCAACTAACCTGCAATTAAATGTCTTGCAGGGCCTTCGCAGGTGTTGCATTGGTAAAGAATTTGCCTGCCGATGCAGGAGACACGGAAGATGTGAGTTTGATCCCTGGGTCAGGAAAATCCCCTGGAATAGGAAACGGCAACCCACTCTAGTATTCTTGCCTGGAAAATTCCATGGACAGGGGAGCCTGGCAGGCCACAGTCCTCGGGGCTGCAAAGAGTGGGACATGACTGTGCACCTGAGCACACACACGTGCAAACATCTTACATGTCTGTATCAGTTATCCACTGCTATGTAACAAATTATGCCCAAAGTCAGTAGTTAAAATAACAAACACTCGTTATCTCACAGTTTCCATAGGTCAGGAATTAGAAAGTGGCTTGCCCAGGCATTTCTGGCTCTGAGTCTCTTAGGAGCTTGAGGTCAAGATGGTGGCTAGAGCTGCAGCTAAAGGACACTCTCCTGAGGCTGCAGAGCTCACCACCACAGGCGGGGGGCAGCAGGTGCTGGCTGACAGTTACCATTTCTCAGTTGCTCAGTCGTGTCCAACTGTTTGCCATCTCGTGGACTGTAGCACACCAGGCTCCTCTGTCCTCCCGTATCTCCTGAAGCTTGCTCAGACTCATATCCATCAAGATGGTGATGCCATCTAACCATCTCTTCTCTGTCGCCCCCTTTTCCTGCCCTGTCTTTCCCAGCACCAGGGTCTTTTCTAATGAGTCAGTTCTTCACTTCAAGTGACCAAAGTGTTGGAGCTTCAACTTCAGCATCAGTCCCTTCAATGAATATTCAGGGTTGATTTCCTTTAGGATTGACTGGTTTGATCTCCTTGCAGTCCAAGGGATTTTCAAGAGTCTTCTTTAGCACCACAGTTCAAAAGCATCCATTCTTTGGCGCTCAGCCTTCTTTATGGTCTAACTCTTGCATTTGTACATGACCACTGGAAAAACCACAGCCTTGGCTATACAGACCTTTGTCAGCAAAATGATGTCTCTGCTTTTTAGTACACTGTCTAGGTTGGTCATAGCTTTTCTTCCAAGAAGCAAGTGTCTTTTAATTTCACGGCTGCAGTTACCATCCACGGTGATTTTGGAGCCGAAGAAAATAAAGTCTGTCTCCACTTGAGAGGCCTTAGTTTCCTCTCCCTGGTCCTCAGGACGTGGCGGCTTCTTTAACCTACAGTAAGTGGCCAGCAGAGGGCAAGGCAGAATCCCCAGCTCCTCCAGCTTCATGCAGTGACTTCTGTCGCCTTCTATATTGCCTTCTATTCATTAGCTGCCAGTCACTGAGTCCAGTTACACTCCAAGATGTTGGGCAACTTTTAAATTGAGGTAAAATCCTGTAGCATAAAACCTAAAGTAGACAATTCACTGGAAATTCCCCGGTGGTCCTGTGGTTAGGATTCTGGGCACAGGTTTGATCTCTGGTTGGTGAACTACTGAGAGGGTAACAGGCAGGAAGGCCAGGGGTCTCCAAATGGAGGAGACAGCCTGCAAGTGTCGGACATTTTCTCTCTCTTAAGAGGCAGGAGGAAACAAACTAGCGATATTTTTCCCTTCTCTATACAAATTTAAAAGGAGGTTTCTCTTAAAATTTTGTGTTGCCATAGTGACATCTGATTTCACCTGAAGTTAACCAATGCCTTTTTCTTATGGAAATGTTTGTCTTAAGCTATGCTAATGTACTATGCATCCACCCCAAACTCTGTCTTCAAGTTGGTTCCACCTTTTGGGCTCAGAACCTACTTGATAACCCAGTATGTTATACTCCTATATTGTTCTTCTAATCTATGTAATTTTCTTGAAGAGATCTCTAGTCTTTCCCATTCTGTTCTTTTCCTCTATTTCTTTACATTGATTGCTGAAGAAGGCTTTCTTATCTCTTCTTGCTATTCTTTGGAACTCTGCATTCAGATGCTTATATCTTTCCTTTTCTCCTTTGCTTTTTGCTTCTCTTCTTTTCACAGCTATTTGTAAGGCCTCCCCAGACAGCCATTTTGCCTTTTTGCATTTCTTTTCCGTGGGGATGGTCTTGATCCCTATCTGCTGTACAATGTCACGAACCTCATTCCATAGTTCATCAGGCACTCTATCTATCAGATCTAGACCTTTAAATCTATTTCTCACTTCCACTGTATAATCATAAGGGATTTGATTTAGGTCATACCTGAATGGTCTAGTGGTGTTGCCCACTTTCTTCAATTTAAGTCTGAATT
>SJXQ01007795.1:0-69767 GCA_006408695.1 Aepyceros melampus
AAAAAAAAGCAAAATGACTGTCTGGGGAACTTACAAATAGCTGTGAAAATAAGAGAAGTAAAAAGCAAGGGAGAAAAGGAAAGATAGAAGCATCTGAATGCAGAGCTCCAAAGAATAGCAAGAAGAGATAAGAAAGCCTTCTTCAGTGATCAGTGCAAAGAAATCGAGGAAAAGAACAGAATGGGAAAAACTAGAAATCTCTTCAAGAAAATTAGAGATAACAAGGAAATATTTCAGGAAAAGATGGGCTTGATAAAGGACAGAAATGGTATGGACCTAACAGAAGCAGAAGATATTAAGAAGAGATGGCAAGATTACACAGAAGAACTGTAGAGAAAGGATCCACATGACTGGGATAATCACGATGGTGTGATCATTCATCTAGAGCCAGACATCCTGGAATTTGCAGTCAAGTGGGCCTTAGAAAGAATCACTATGAACATAGTTAGTGGAGGTGATGGAATTCCAGTTGAGCTATTTCAAATCCTGAAAGATGATGCTTTGAAAGTGCTGCACTCAATATGCTAGAAAATTTGGAAAACTCAGCAGTGGCCACAGGACTGGAAAAGGTCAGTTTTCATTCCAATCTCAAAGAAAGGCAATGCCAAAGATTGCTCAAACTACCACAAAATTGCACTCATCTCACACGCTAATAAAGTAATGCTCAGAATTCTCCAAGCCAGGCTTCAGCAATACGTGAACCTTGAACTTCCTGATTTTCAAGCTGGTTTAATTTGTTAATGTGTATTACGTTGATTGGTCTGTAGATATTGAAGAATCCTTGCATTCCTGGGATAAAGCCTACTTGGTCATGAGGTATGATCTTTTTAATGTGTTGTTGGATTCTGATTGCTAGAATTTTGTTAAGGATTTTTGCATCTGTGTTCATCAGTGATATTGGCCTGTAGTTTTCTTTTTTTTGTGGCATCTTTGTCGGGTTTTGGTATTAGGGTGATAGTGGCCTCATAGAATGAGTTTGGAAGTTTACCTTCCTCTGCAACTTTCTGGAAGAGTTTGAGTAGGATAGGTGTTAGCTCTTCTATAAATTTTGGTAGAATTCAGCTGTGACGGCTTCTGGTCCTGGGCTTTTGTTTGCTGGAAGATTTCTGATTACAGTTTCAATTTCCTTGCTTGTGATGGGTCTGTTAAGATTTTCTATTTCTTCCTGGTTCAGTTTTGGAAAGTTTTACTTTCCTAAGAATTTGTCCATTTCTTCCAAGTTGTCTGTCTTATTGGCATAGAATTGCTGATAGTAGTCTCTTATGATCCTTTGTATTAATGTGTTGTCTCTTGTGATCTCTCCATTTTCATTTCTAATTTTATTGATTTGATTTCACCAGTGTTTCACCAGAGTCTATATATAGACTCATCAAGAAACAAAGGAGAAATCCTTTGTTTCTTGATGAGTCTGGCTAATGGTTTTTCAATTTTATTTATCTTCTCAAAGAACCAGCTTTTGGCTTTGTAGATTATTGCTATGGTCTCTTTTGTTTCTTTTGCATTTATTTCTGCCCTAATTTTTAAGATTTCTTTCCTTCTACTAACACTGGGGTTCTTCATTTCTTCCTTTTTTAGTTGCTTTTGGTGTAGAGTTAGGTTCTTTATTTGACTTTTTTCTTGTTTCTTGAGGTATGCCTGTATGGCTATGAACCTTCCCCCTAGTGCTGCTTTTGCAGTGTCTCACAGGTTTTGGGTTGTTGTGTTTTCATTTTCATTCATTTCTATGCATATTTTTATTTCTTTTTTATTTCTTCTGTGATTTGTTGGTTATTCAGCAGCGAGTTGTTCAGCCTCCATATGTTGGAATTTTTAATAGTTTTTCTCTTGTAATTGAGATCTAATCCTACTGCATTGTGGTCAGAAAAGATGCTTGGAATGATTTCAATTTTTTTGAATTTAGCAAGGCTAGATTTATGGCCCAGGACATGATCTATTCTGGAGAAGGTTCCATGTGCTCTTGAGAAAAAGGTGAAATCCATTGTTTGGTGGTGATGTCCTATAGATATCAATTAGGTCTAACTGGTCTATTGTATCATTTAAAGTTTGCATTTCTTTGTTAATTTTCTGTTTANATGGCTTTTATTTTTCAATTTGTTAATGTGTATTACGTTGATTGGTCTGTAGATATTGAAGAATCCTTGCATTCCTGGGATAAAGCCTACTTGGTCATGAGGTATGATCTTTTTAATGTGTTGTTGGATTCTGATTGCTAGAATTTTGTTAAGGATTTTTGCATCTGTGTTCATCAGTGATATTGGCCTGTAGTTTTCTTTTTTTTGTGGCATCTTTGTCGGGTTTTGGTATTAGGGTGATAGTGGCCTCATAGAATGAGTTTGGAAGTTTACCTTCCTCTGCAACTTTCTGGAAGAGTTTGAGTAGGATAGGTGTTAGCTCTTCTATAAATTTTTGGTAGAATTCAGCTGTGACGGCTTCTGGTCCTGGGCTTTTGTTTGCTGGAAGATTTCTGATTACAGTTTCAATTTCCTTGCTTGTGATGGGTCTGTTAAGATTTTCTATTTCTTCCTGGTTCAGTTTTGGAAAGTTTTACTTTCCTAAGAATTTGTCCATTTCTTCCAAGTTGTCTGTCTTATTGGCATAGAATTGCTGATAGTAGTCTCTTATGATCCTTTGTATTAATGTGTTGTCTCTTGTGATCTCTCCATTTTCATTTCTAATTTTATTGATTTGATTTCACCAGTGTTTCACCAGAGTCTATATATAGACTCATCAAGAAACAAAGGAGAAATCCTTTGTTTCTTGATGAGTCTGGCTAATGGTTTTTCAATTTTATTTATCTTCTCAAAGAACCAGCTTTTGGCTTTGTAGATTATTGCTATGGTCTCTTTTGTTTCTTTTGCATTTATTTCTGCCCTAATTTTTAAGATTTCTTTCCTTCTACTAACACTGGGGTTCTTCATTTCTTCCTTTTTTAGTTGCTTTTGGTGTAGAGTTAGGTTCTTTATTTGACTTTTTTCTTGTTTCTTGAGGTATGCCTGTATGGCTATGAACCTTCCCCCTAGTGCTGCTTTTGCAGTGTCTCACAGGTTTTGGGTTGTTGTGTTTTCATTTTCATTCATTTCTATGCATATTTTTATTTCTTTTTTATTTCTTCTGTGATTTGTTGGTTATTCAGCAGCGAGTTGTTCAGCCTCCATATGTTGGAATTTTTAATAGTTTTTCTCTTGTAATTGAGATCTAATCCTACTGCATTGTGGTCAGAAAAGATGCTTGGAATGATTTCAATTTTTTTGAATTTAGCAAGGCTAGATTTATGGCCCAGGACATGATCTATTCTGGAGAAGGTTCCATGTGCTCTTGAGAAAAAGGTGAAATCCATTGTTTGGTGGTGATGTCCTATAGATATCAATTAGGTCTAACTGGTCTATTGTATCATTTAAAGTTTGCATTTCTTTGTTAATTTTCTGTTTAGTTAATCTATCCATAGGTGTAAGTGGGGTATTAAAGTCTCCCATGATTATTGTGTTATTGTTAATTTCCCCTTTCATACTTGTTAGCATTTGTCTTACATATTGCGGTGCTCCTATGTTGGGTGCATATATATTTATAATTGTTATATCTTCTTCTTGGATTGATCCTTTGATCATTATGTAGTGTCCTTCTTTGTCTCTTTTCACAGCCTTTGTTTTAAAGTCTATTTTCTCTGATATGAGCATTGCTACTCCTGCTTTCTTTTGGTCTCTATTTGCACGGAATATCTTTTTCCAATTCTTCACTCTCAGTCTGTATGTGTCCCTTGTTTTGAAGTGGGTCTCTTATAGACAACATATGTAGGGGTCTTGTTTTTGTATCCATTCAGCCAGTCTTTGTCTTTTGGTTGGGGCATTCAACCCATTTACGTTTAAGGTAATTATTGATAAGTATGATCCCATTACCATTTACTTTATTGTTTGGGGTTCGAGTTTATACACCCTTTCTGTGTTTCCTGTCTAGAGAAGATCCTTTAGCATTTGTTGGAGACCTGGTTTGGTGGTACTGAATTCTCTCAGCTTTTGCTTGTCTGGAAAGCTTTTGATTTCTCCTTCATATTTGAATGAGATCCTTGCTGGGTACAGTAATCCGGGCTGTAGGTTATTTTCTTTCATCACTTTAAGTATGTCTTGGCATTCCCTCCTGGCCTGAAGAGTTTCTATTGAAAGGTCAGCTGTTATCCTTATGGGAATCCTCTTGTGTGTTTGTTGTTTTTCCCTTGCTGTGTTTAATATTTGTTCTTTGTGTTTGATCTTTGTTAATTTGACTAATATGTGTCTTGGGGTGTTTCGCCTTGGGTTTATCCTGTTTGGGACTCTGGGTTTCTTGGACTTGGGGATTATTTCCTTCTCCATTCTAGGGAAGCTCTCCATTGTTATCTCCTCAGGTATTTTCTCATCGTCTTACTTTTTGTCTTCTTCTGGGACTCCTGTTATTCAAATGTTAGGGCATTTAACACTGACCCAGAGGTCTCTGAGATTGTCCTCATTTCTTTTAATTCGTTTTTCTTTTTTCCTCTGTTTCATTTATTTCTACCATTCTATCTTCTACCTTACTTATCCTATCTTCTGCTTCCATTATTCTACTGTTGGTTCCCTCCAGAGTGTTTTTGATCTCATTTATTGCATTATTCATATATAAACTCTTTTTTATTTCTTCTAGGTCCTTGTTAAACCTTTCTTGCATCTTCTCAATCCTTGTCTCCAGGCTATTTATCTGTGATTCCATTTTTATTTCAAGGTTTTGGATCATTTTCACTATCATTATTTGGAATTCTTTATCAGGTAGATTCCCTATCTCTTCCTCTTTGGTTTGGTGGGCATTTTTCCTGTTCCTTTACCTGCTAGGTATTTCTCTGCCTCTTCATCTTGTTTATATTGCTGTGTTTGGGTTGGTCTTCCAGTATTCTGGCAGTTTGCAGAGTTCTCTTTATTGTGGAGTTTCCTAGCTGTGGGTGAGGTTGAATGGGTAGCTTGTCAAGGTTTCCTGGTTAGAGAAGCTTATGTCGGTGTTCTGGTGGGTGGAGCTGGATTCTTCTCTCTGGAGTGCAAGGAAGTGTCCAGTAATGAGTTATGAGATGTCAGTGGGTTTGGTGTGACTTTGGGCAGCCTGTATATTGAAGCTCAGGGCTATGTTCCTGTGTTGCTGGAGAATTTGTGTGGTATGTCTTGCTCTGGAACTTGTTGGCCCTTGGGTGGTGCTTGGTTTCAGTGTAGGTATGGAGGTATTTGATGAGCTCCTATCAATTAATGTTCCCTGGAGTCAGGAGTTCTCTGGTGTTCTCAGGATTTGGACTTAAGCCTCATGCCTCTGGTTTTCAGTCTCATTCTTACAGTAGCCTCAAGACTTCTCCATCTATACAGCACTGATGATGAAACCTCTCATCTAGGTTAAAGATGAAAAGTTTCTCCACAGTGAAGGACACCCAGAGAGGTTCACAGAGTTACATGGAGAAGAGAAGAGAAGAGGGAAGAAGGAGATAGAGGTGACCAGGAGGAGAAGAGGGGGAATCAAAAGAGGAGAGAGCAGGCTAGCCAGTAATCACTTCCCTATGTGCTCTCCACAGTCTGGATCCCTCAGAGATGTTCACAGAGTTATACAGAGAAGAGAAGAGGGAGGAAGGAGGCAGAGGTGTCCAGAAGGATAAAGGGGGGAATCAAAAGGAGAGAGACAGATCCACTTAGTTCCCTAAGTGTTCTCCACAGTCCGAACACACAAAGAGATTCACAGAGCTGGGTACAGAGAGAAGGGGGAGGGAGGAGATAGAGACGACCTGGTGGAGAAAAAGGAGAGTCCGAAGAGGGAGAGAACAGTCAAGCCAGTAATCTCGCTCCCAAGTAAAAATGGGTACTGAAGATTGTGTTCTTAAAGGTACAAAATTGATAACAAATACCAGAAAGCAAAGATTAAAAATCTGGAGTAGAGGTTGGAGTCTCAAAAATACAATGTTGAAGAAAAAAACAAAGTCACAAAAGTTGTAAAATATATATATGAAGTTTGCTTTAAAAAATGGTGTCTTTAAAAAAAAATGGTGTCTTTTATTTTTTGCAAAGTATAGTAGGTTATAAAAATGAAAATTAAAGGCATAATAGAGGACTTAAAATATATTTTTTTAATTTAAAGAATGATAATAGTAAAAATATATCTAGGAATTTCTCTGGTGGTGTTGTGCACAGTTTGGGGTCAGTTCATTTTCAGATAGTTCCTTGATCTTATACTTCTCAAGATCTATAGGCCCCTTCCTATGTTAGTGAGTGAAGTTGCTCAGTTGTGTCCGACTCTTTGCAACCCCATGGACAGTAGCCTACTAGGCTCCTCCATCTATGGAATTTCCCAGGCAAGAATACTGGAGTGGGTTGCCATTTTTCGGTGCTAACTACAGGGTTTTAATCTATTGCACCTGTCACTTCCAAGACTGTTCCCTCTCTTTGTTTTAGCTGCTTCTGTTTGCTGGTCTCTTCAGTGTCTAATTTCCGCCCTGACACAAGGGAGCAGTGGTGGACACTTTGTTAGGCTCACTTTTTCAGTCGTACTTTGGGGAGGGAAAGTGAAAGTGAAGTTGCTCAGTCATGTCCAACTCTTCGCGACCCCATGGACTGCAGCCTACCAGGCTCCTCCGTCCTTGGGATTTTCCAGGCAGGAGTACTGGAATGGGGTGCCGTCGCCTTCTTCTGGGGAGGGAAGAACACTGCAAACAAATAACACTGGCATGTGCTCGCAGTGTCTTGGCCACACTGGGTTTGCCCCTGCTCATGGCGTGTGTGCTTTCCCTGTCTACACTGCTTAGGCTCTAGATCACTCTGCCGGGAACTGTCTGAGGCCAGCCCTGGGTTGCATGCACTTCCCAGGTCTAAGCCACTCAGGTACTTGGGTACTCCACAAAGGCGCAGACTTGGTTGGAGCTGCATTTTGTGCCCTTCCAGGTGCAAGCAGCTCAGGTGACCAGGTGCTTGGCGAGTGTGGTCGCTGTGACTTACCGTCTCCCCCATCCCTGCTGCTTGGTTTTCTGGGTATACAGCCGGCGCACCTTCTCAGGCGGATGTCGACCATACAGAATCTCAAGAAGTCCGGGTTAGCACAAAGTCTGTTTGGTAGATGATGCCTCTCTGGGGCCGCGATTGCCCCGCTCTGGCTGCTCTTGCCTGCCTGTCTCCAGCGGGGTATGGGCCGGCCCGCAGCCAGCTAGCTCTGTTCAGTCCTTTGTTCTGTGAGCGGGCCTGGTGGTGTCTTCAGTTCAGTTCAGTTCAGTCACTCAGTCGTGTCCGACTCTTTGCGACCCCATGAATCGCAGCACACCAGGCCTCCCTGTCCATCACCAACTCCCGGAGTTCACTCAGACTCGCATCCATCGAGTCAGTGATGCCATCCAGCCATCTCATCCTCTGTCGTCCCCTTCTCCTCCTGCCCGCAATCCCTCCCAGCATCAGGATCTTTTCCAATGAGTCAACTCTTCGCATGAGGTGGCCAAAGTACTGGAGTTTCAGCTTTAGCATCATTCCTTCCAAAGAAATCCCAGGAATGATCTCCTTCAGAATGGACTGGTTGGATCTCCTTGCAGTCCAAGGGACTCTCAAGAGTCTTCTCCAACACCACAGTTCAAAAGCATCAATTCTTCGGCGCTCAGCCTTCTTCACAGTCCAACTCTCACATCCATACGTGACCACTGGAAAAACTATAGCCTTGACTAGACGGACCTTAGTCAGCAATGTCTCTGCTTTTGAATATGCTATCTAGGTTGGTCATAACTTTTCTTCCAAGGAGTAAGCGTCTTTTAATTTCTTGGCTGCAGTCACCATCTGCAGTGATTTTGGAGCCCCCCAAAATAAAGTCTGACACTGTTTCCACTATTTCCCCATCTATTTGCCATGAAGTGATGGGACCAGAAGACAATGGGCTGCTTTTCTGGGTGCCTGATGTCCTCTGCCAGCATTCAGAAGTTGTTTTGTGGAATTTACTCAGCGGTCAAATGTTCTTTTGATGAATTTGTTGGGGAGAAAGTGGTCTCTCCGTCCTATTCCTCCACCTTCTTAGGACTGCCCCCCTACTATTCTTTAAATATTTGTTCACAGCATTGTTAAGAGAAGCCAGGAGCTGTATGAAGATAATAGGGTAACCAAAGAGCACCTTTAGTTCCCCTTTTTGCCAGTTCTCAGGATCTCAGCTGACCAGAAGGAAAGTAGCAGACTCCTTGCCTTTTCTTCCAGCCATATTCTGTACCATCCCTGAGAAAAGGCATATTTTAGTTTAATTTCACTAAGTTTCCAAAGATGTTTGAACACCCCATTAAAGAATTGGTACAGGGAAGCTGCCATAATATCCAGGCCCTAAGTCTAGCCTTAGAAAGAGTCACTGGGCTAGATCCTGAGAATATAGGTAAATAAGATTCTGCCCCAGTCCTCAAGGAACTTGAAATAGTAACTTATTACATGTCATAAAATAGTGGGAGAGAACTGTTGTTCAGTTGCTCAGTCATGTCCAGCTCTTTGCAACCCCATGGACTGCAACACACCAGGCTTCCCTGTCCTTCACCATCTCCTGGAGCTTGCTCAAACTCATGTCCATTGAGTAAGTGATGTCATTCAACCATCTCATCCTCTGTTGTCCCCTTCTCCTCCTGCCTCCAATCTTCCCAGGATCAGGGTCTTTTCTAATGAATCAGCTCTTCCCATCAGGTAGCCGAAGTATTGGAGTTTCAACTTTAGCATCAGTCCTTCCAATAATATTCAGGATTGATTTCCTTTAGGATTAACTGGTTTGATCTCCCTGCAGTCCAAGGGACTTTCGAAAGTCTTCTCCAACACCACAGTTCACAAGCACCAGTTCTCCAGTGCTCAGCCTTCTTTATGGTCCAACTCTCATATCCATACATGACTACTAGAAACCATAACTTTAACTATACAGATCTTTATTAGCAAAGTAATGTCTCTACTTCCTAATATGCTGTCTAGGTTTGTCATAGCTTTTCTTCCAAGGAACAAGCATCTTAATTTCATGGCTGCAGTCACCATTTGGTGGTGATTTTGGAGCCCAAGAAAATAGTTTTTCAGTTTCCATTGTTTCCCCATCTGTTTGCCATGAAGTGATGGGACCAGATGCCATGATCTATTAGTCTTCTGGGAAACAGATGGAAGAACAGTGAATGTAGCCTCTGGAGGTCAGTGTGGCTCAAGGCAGTCATTCATGGCAGTGATCCTAGGGTGGGATCATTGGTGAAATGAAATACCCTTTCTTAATTTTAAGTAAATCTGGTATTCAGAGTTTGACTCTTTCAAATGGATGAAAATAGGATACTTTCATTTCACACAACCTAAAGCCTTAAACTTATGGAATTGCACAAGGCAGGTTGAGTGTGACATTACAGTGATTCTTGCCATATTGACCTGGTGGCTTAGATGGTAAAGAAAGATTCTTGACTCCTTGCTACATCTTAAAAGGAATCTATCACTGAGAGACAAATTCTCCCAAATGGAAGGCCTTTCTCAGATTCTAAACTTTTACAGTAGGCCTTTGCATTACTACAGAGAAGTTTGTTTCTTCAGACTCTGCTATCTCCAATGACTAGAAGGAAATAAGAGCCCCTGGACTTCTCCGTTTTCAAAGTAAAAGCATTGGGACCTTTTGTGTTTCTATCAGAAAGTTGGTTGTCCCCTATTGTTCCTTAATCCTCAGTCCCTTGGGAGTGTTCTGTTTTGTGCCCCTGCCGGGAGCCTTCTGAAAAAAGCCTCTTATTTGAGAAAGGGAGTTCTCAGTGTTTGTCATCTCCAAATCTTCCAGAATACATTTTTAAGGTTATCTTGGGATTTATTTTTTTCAGGGAAAATAAACATCTTGTGTCTTGCCTCTGGGGAGAGTAAATGTTTTTCAGAGGTAGATAAGGCCAGTTTTGTAACACTCCAGCACAGCAAGCTGGGGAACTCACTGATGCTGCCTCAGCAGCTGGGTTTGTCACAATGACTGTGACAATCCAAGACCTATTTTGATCTTGCCTAATATGGAACATTTATTTCTATTCTTAGAAGCATTATGATTTAGTACTTTCACATTTCATTATTCCAGCTTGTACTGTTGTTTGGTGCTGGGGAGGAACAGAGGTGTTAACTTTTGCTGTTGTTTCTAAAATGAACTTGAGTGATTTGATTTTAGCTGGATAAAGACATTGAGCTACATTTTGTTGTTTTGTTTTTGTTTTTTTTTTAACTTGACAGCAGTGGCTTCACTCTGAGATGACAAGCAGTTATTGTGAAAGAGTTTGCATTAAGTTCTACATTTGTATCTTCTCAGCAAAATACTCCAGTTTAGGTAAATGTGAAATGGAAAAGGGTAATGAAACTCATTGTTGAAACATGTTGGGAAGCATTCATGCCAATTCAAAGAAATGTACAGTAAAGCAACAGTGAGATTCTTTTCATATATGGAATTAGCAAAGACTTTTATTTTTAAAGATGATTCCCACCTCATGAGGGTATTACTCATACTGTTTACAGGAAAGAAAATTAGTGTAATCTCCTTGGGAAATAAATTGATATATCAGAAGCCTTAAAATGTTTATGCTCTTTAGCCTAGTACTCTTACTACTTCTAGAGGTCTCTGCAAAGGAAATCACATGAACAGAGTTATGTATTAGTAATAATATGCATTATTAGTAATAAAAAAATAAAAATCTATGATTCAGTAGGGAAATGATTTTGTAAACTATGACATATCCATGTGTGAACTGTTATGATTTTAAAATGATGTTTAGAGAAACTACAACATCAAGAAAGCCTATAAGAAGTGATGAGTCAAAAAGATCTCAATATCTTATCATTGAATTTTATAATGGTATAATTGTATACAACTAGCAGGCCAGCAAAAACCAAAACAAAAATAAAACTGGAAGGAGAAAATGATCCTAAACATTAAGTTGTTTTCTCCCCATGTTTCCTTGCTTTCTGTAAGAACCATAGATATTTTCAATGAATTTTTCTTTTAGTTAAGAGAAAACAATTTTCTTATAGTGGTGCCTTAGATATAATGCTTATCTCATTCTTCATTAAAATTTTAAAGTTCATATTTTATGCGTTGTAAATTGCCGTGGTGATGGGATTAAATGCTTAACTTATGATGTGCATGCATGCTAAGTCATCTCAATTCTGTCTGACTCTTTGCAACCCTATAGACCACCAACCCCTCTGAACATGAGTTTCTCCAGGCTAGAATACTGGAGTAGGTTGCCATGCCCTTCTCCAGAGGATCTTCCCAACCCAGGCACTGAACCCACGTCTCCTAGTCTCCTGCATTGGAGGCAGGTTCTTTACCACTAGTGCCACCCAGTGATTTATTTACCTCCCTGAGTTTTAGTTGACAGCTTTTGTGAGAGGTTAAAAGTGACCTCTTTAACAGCAGTTGCTTTATTAAACTGTTATCTTTTGTATGTTTCAGAAAGTTGTTATAGATGTTTGAAACTTTAGAACCACAAAAATGGATAAAATTGTCTTGCAGTTTGTGATGGATAAAATGTAACAGTATGTTTATGATTTCTCTTTAGGAATTTTTCAAATAGAAACTAATTGCAGCATTTCCAGTTGACCAGCATTCATAGGGTAAGATTAATATTCTGAATTGTGAACACATGGTAAAGATAATTACTTTTACATTGGTAGCTTGGGGCAAATAAGTACTGAATACTTAGTATGTAAAAAGATTACTATTCTTACAGATGTTTTGAGTAAAATCCTTTTGATGTTTTAAAACCAATTAAACAGAAAATTAAATCTGTATGCATTTTCATAAAATATCATCTTCCTATCTTTTGTTTATTTTGTATGCAGGAAAGGATATGTGTGTATGTATGTGTTAGATATTTGTAATTTTTTAACGTTAGAGATCTAAAGAATATAATAAATGTTTATGAGAGGCTTAGACTCCATGACTCCATGTCTCTGTTTTTCTGACTTTTGTTTAAGGTAGCATTTCTAATGCATAGAATTGGTTTGTTTGGTATGTTTCCATAATAAAAAGATGGCCTTGCTTTCCTCGAGTAGGTAAGTCAGAAGTAAACAAGCCCCATCTCCTGCTGCTTCCTGCAAGCATCATTCATCTTTTGTAGTTGTGGAAGTTTGATCTTGAATTAGCTCTGTGGCAGAGCTTTTGACTTGGACACAATGAAAGATTAATTTTTATGTGTCAAATTGCATGGCTTTCCAGTTTCTGAATATGGCATATGTCTTAAAGCTGTGTCAGTGGCTCTGAACATAGTCCCGGTAAAGCAGTGCTGCGGACAGTGGGCCTGTCTGCTACTGTTTTCTGAGCATCCTTCTATTTACAGATGAAGGTAGACACTTGGACTTCTTGAGTATATCCACATTTTGCTATTGAATTATTGAGTTCAGTATGCGTTCTGAAAAGCTAGTAACAGATCAACCACTTCTCTTCTTAGGACTCTTCAGTGGCTTTTCCACCGCTCCTTTACTACTTGTTATCTGAGCTGTTTATCTTGCCTGCCCCTCCTCTGTTACTCTTAACTTTCCCCAGGCTTTGGACACTGAGGCCAAGTGTCCTCCCTTCTGATCTGCACACATCCTAAGCTTCTTGCGCCTTCTGCTTAAGATCATCTCCCCCAAGATCATCACATGGTTGGCTCCATTCTCATCTGCATTTTAGTGGTAGTTCCTCTAAAGAGGGCTTCCCTGGTGGCTCAGAGGGTAAAGCGTCTGCCTGCAATGCGAGAGACCCGGGTTTGATCCCTGGGTTGGGAAGATCCCCTGGAGAAGGAAATGGCAACCCACTCCAGTACTCTTGCCTGGAAAATTCCATGGACAGAGGAGCCTGGTAGGCTACAGTCCATGGGGTCAGCAAGGAGTCGGACACGACTGAGCAACTTCACTTCTTCACTTCACTTCCTCTAAAGAGAGAGGCCCGCCTGACTCCTGGTCTAAAGTAGCCATGTCTTCATAGCTTTTCGGGTTTTATCATGTGCATGTATCTAATTTCCTGTCTCTCCTTACTACACAGTAAGGTCCCTGGGAGCCAAGATCTTATCCATCTTGCACATTTCTGTATTTCCCTAACACTTACAACTCTGTCTGGCGCATAGTAGATGTTCTAAATATTTGTTGCAGAACAGACTAAAATCCTGACCTCTCTTTGACAAACACTGCTTTACTATTCTCCGTAATGTTTCACCCATTCTCTTTGGGTATTTTATTTGTGTAGAACCAAATGCACTGCTATTTTTGGCCACCATCCTACTCATTTTAGCACTGAAATGACAGTATAAGATGGTGTTGCTAACTCTCAACTATGCATGTCATCCCTCCACAGTAGGATTTTAAATCCCATGAAAGCAGAAACAAGGCCTTATGTTTCCTTAGTATACCTTTGTAAAGTCCTAAACTCCATGATTGAATGCATGTAAATGTTAACTTTAGAGAAAGGGTTAAGACCAAAATATAATTCTGGTTTATGTGTCCTAGAGCAGGGGGTGGGGTGGGGGGGGACTTCTCATTTTGATTTATGCTTTAAAATATTTATAACATAGAAATATTCTGGACTATTTTTTCAGCTTCATGTTCTAAAACTGTTTCAGTTCAGTTCAGTTCAGTCACTCAGTCGTGTCCGACTCTTTGTGACCCCGTGAATCACAGCATGCCAGGCCTCCCTGTCCATCACCAACTCCCGGAGTTCACCCAGACCCACGCCTATGGAGTCAGTGATGCCAGCCAGCCATCTCATCCTCGGTCGTCCCCTTCTTCTCCTGCCCCCAATTCCTCCCAGCATCAAAGTCTTTTCCAATGAGTCAACTCTTTGCATGAGGTGGCCAAAGTACTGGAGTTTCAGCTTTAGCATCATTCCTTCCAAAGAAATCCCAGGGCTGATCTCCTTCAGAATGGACTGGTTGGATCTCCTTGCAGTCCAAGGGACTCTCAAGAGTCTTCTCCAGCATCACAGTTCAAAAGCATCAATTCTTCGGCGCTCAGCATTCTTCACAGTCCAACTCTCACATCCATACATGACTACTGGAAAAACCATAGTCTTGACTAGATGGACCTTAGTCGGCAAAGTAGTGTCTCTGCTTTTGAATATGCTATCTAGGTTGCTCATAACTTTTCTTCCAAGGAGTACGTGTCTTTTAATTTCATGGCTGCAATCACCATCTGCAGGGATTTTGGAGCCCAAAAAACTGTTTAAGAAAGCCTATTATTACTTAGCCTAGGTGACCAGAAGCAATGCTCTCAACTTCCCAATTCTTTTCAAATTAGGCAGTAAACCCGTGTTGTACTACTCTGTGGCCCTAGAGGAGCTACTTAAACACCTCTGAAATTTAGTTTCTTTATTTGTAAAGAGTTAGACTCTGATCTCTATGGTTTCTTCGTGGGTTAAATAGTCCATATGATTCTGCTTCTATGAAAGGTAGGTCACCTGTGGAAGAATTAGAAGGAAATGGACTGATGACCGCTGTTGTCATCTAAAAGGAGAGCATGTGTGATTCCCCAGGGACTGCGCAGGCACTGAGTTTGGCTCAGCTTTGTGGTTTGCTGACCCTGGGATGATGAGAGGGGGTCAGGAAAACAGTTTTTTAAACAATGAAGATGGTAGAGAAGGGTTTGAGGTTGCTGTCTATTTACACATTCTAGGAATTGTGTAGCCACTGGCGGCTTATGCTCCTACTGTTAACGAGATAGTAATAGAGCTGCAGCTTCTCTTCATTTTATTCTAGATGATTTGGTAGCTTACTTAAAGCATCAAAGAATTGAGAGGTCTTTTTCTGAAAGCACAATTACCATGTAAATTAAATACATGATGTATTTCATAACCATCAGAAACAAGAAGTAAGCAATGTTCCTTAAAGTTCAACAACTCTGATTTAATTAGGATTTCAAGAGATGGTCACATGCTCCCAATTGTCATATTCAGTAACTTTCTCCTGGGGCTTCAGATGATTAGGGTAATTTTTCTAATATTTAGCATATGATTTGATTATTTCACAGATCCCTTACCACTCTACAGCTTTGGATAAGAAGCTGCAGAATGACAGTTACCCGTCACTATTCTCCTTCGGTTTCTCTGTTTTGACTATAATGTCAGATCCTTTGATTTCTGTGCCCCAGAAACACTGTGCTGCTCTTTCACCTGCTCTACCCACCTTTACTCTTAGCCCTTCCTCATCTGATACATGTTACAAAGGAGAGAGAGATTCTAGTCTTATTTCACCAAATTCTTCCAAAGAATTCATTTCTTTGGCATTATCTGCTACTTAAATGCTCAGGACTTCCCGTGGTGGGTTAAAGATGGCTGCAAATACTTTGTGATTTTGTTTCCCTGTCAAGAGATGGAGTCTAAAACAAAAAGTCTAAAAAAAAAAAAAGTAATGGAGTCTATTTCCTGTCCTTTTAAATCTGGGCTGGCTCTGTAATTTTTTCTGACCTGTCACATGTGGCAGAAATCATATGGGATAAGTGTGGGCCTTAAAGGGATTTGTAACTTCTGCTTTTGTGTGCTTATAATTTTCTTAGTTAGAACTCAGCCACCTTGCTGTGAGGAAGCCTAAACAGCCATGTGGAGGAGTGGCAAGTCCCCTGGTCAGTAGCTGAAGCTGAGGTCCAGGCCAAGCAGCCAGCCAGAACACCAGCCCTGTGACTGAGGCCTCTTGGACCTTCCAGCCATCCCAGTATTCCAGCCAACACCATGCAAAACAGAACTGCCTTTTCATCCCAAAGAATAATCAGAAATGATGAATGGTTATTTCAGCTGCTAAGTTTTGGGCTGGTTTGTTACATAGCAATAAAGAACCAAAATAAAAATTGGTACCTAGAAGCAAGGTGTTGCCACAACAAAACATCTGGCATTGGCTTTAGACCAGGTAGCAGTGAACCTGAAGGCGAAGTAAGAAGATTATTAATGGTGGCTGGAAGGGCAGAAAGGAAATTCCTACTGGAGGACATAAAACGGTACCCTTGTTATGTATTGGCAGAAAACTTGACAAGACTGACACAGTAACATGGAATATAAAATGAACCTAATCGATTTGTATATCTAGCTTAGATTTTCCTTCAGAATGTTGGAAGTACTAATTGACTTCTTAAAAACATTTATGACTAAAGTAAGAGAGAGATTAATTATAGGAGAAACAGTTGGGATTTTAAGTAGACTTTTAGGAAATATTTCCAATTCAGAATTTTCTGGATAAAACTGTTCCTTATTCCTAGCTTCTCTTCCAAGCAAAAGGTACTCAAAGATGAGATCCAGAGCAGCGCTAGTGCAGTAAAACTTGGTCTTAAGGTAGGAATAAAGGCCAGGGCACAGGTATAGGGCCCTGTACTGACTTCAGAAAGATTTAAGGCAGTGCCTCTTCTCAGCTAGATAGAAAGGCTTCTAAGAATCTTAAGGGTGTTGTCCCATAGTATTCCGAACATGATTTAGATGACAAGATCCGGGACTGTAAGCCTGAACTTGATGCCATAGTGGAATAAAATGTCGGGCGGAGGGCAGGACTTGGGAGAGGGTGAGGCTTTCATGTGAGAGGAATGTAAATCATTTGTGGGTAGAGAGTAGACTGATGTCTGCACATTCTTTGCCATTCTTCCACTGAGAGGAAGCATTTATTCTCGAATAAATCTGGGCTGGTACTTAACTCCTTTGGCCAATAGCATATGCCGGGCAAGACACCGTGATTTGAAAGCTGTGCCATAAAAGAACTGCGGTTTTCACCTCTCTGGAAAGCACCATCATAGAACCCAGGCACCATGCTGAGTGAGGACACTCGAAACAACCACAGGAAGTCTCACGTGAAGTTCCAGTCAGCACCAAGTACCCGCCTGATGAATAGGGACATTTTGGACCTTCCAGATATCTCTGTGTCAGCCAACTCCAGGAAGGAAAGAACCACCCACAGAATCACAAGAAATAAACTTATTTTTAAGCCACTAAGGTTTGGAATGTACAGACTAACTAGCCAAAATCCTTCCCATCTATATGCTTCCAAGATCTTGCTTCTCCAAGGAGAGGCTTAATCCCTTAGATATATCCTGCCTAACATGTGAACATAACACTCTTCTGCCCTATGCATTTTTGTACATTCAGTTATTTATTGTACAAATACTCACTGTACACCATGTGCTAGAAACTGTGGAAGATTCTATAATGCCATAGGATCCAAATCAGAATTCTTTTGACCCTGCTTCTGCATGGTCTTCTCTTAGAATATTTGAGGTTGCTAAGTGGTGTTGAATTTTCATTTACAGTGACTATTTTATTCACTGTTTCTTTTCAAATATATTGCAAAGGTTTTCAGTATTATTTCTGGCCCACATGATTGAAATAACCTTTCAGCTGCCCCCCTATTTCTAACCCCTCCACCTTAAATCCATCCTGCAAATCTCTGTAGCTCAGTGACTCATTGTTCCCCCCTCTCACCTGAAGGTTCCTGTGGTTGATGGTAACTGTTACTTTGTAGTCTTTGGGAAGAGGGCGCACTCTAGACATCAGAAACTTCCAGGAAGACTTAAAAGATAGGCAATTTCCCTACTTATTTTGTTGCCAGTCTGTCTTGTGAGCTCTCCCCTCAACCTCACTTCTACCAACTTTAAGAGTGGCATATGGGTTTAAGTTTCTTATAAAAGTGCTCCAGGTAGTTCCAATGTGAAACCAAAGTTGAGAACCACTGTCTTAGATTTGTGATTCTCAAAAAGTAGTCTTATTACCAGTAGCATCAACATTACTTAGGAATTTGTTAAAAATACACATTCTTAGGGCCTACGCAGACCTAATGAATCAGAAACTCCGAGAGTGGGGTTTGTCACGTGATTTCACAAGCTCTCCAGTGATTTGTGAGCATTAGTGTTAGAGAAACACTTTACTAGATGAATCCTATAGTTCCCTTCTAGATTGCAAAACTAGTTCTGGCTAGTGATTCTGTAAGTGCTTGAGGAATGCTAAATAATTGTCATCAGACCTCTGAAGAGTGGTTCAGAGGATTATGTAGTATAAAGCAAAGGAGCAAATGAGTCCTGGACACTAATGCATTGTTTCCCAGAGTGAATTTGTATTTCAGCTAAAGATATGTTAGACCCAAGAAACATCTTGATGAGAAGAGTAGGACTAAGTATTTTGAAAGACTATAAAGTGATTTTTTAAGTTAATAATCAGTGAGAGTAGTGTACAGAAACCCCATTTTGATTTGTTTGGCTATGTCCTTGCCTGGAGCCAGAGCCAGAGATCTTTGAAGTAGCGTCCAGTTCTCAGCATAGAATGACTCTAAATACCATCTGATCATCATTTGTTTATTTTTTCACTGGTTATTTTGGAAATGCTTTCAAAGTAAAATTAGGACTAGTGGGAAGTAAAGACCGTCTAACTTGAATGTTGTTGTTCCAGTCTTAGAGTCTTCGGGGTGAGATTGTCAAATGAATTCATGTGCTTTGAAAAGCTTTTATGATTTTTTAATGAGGTTTAAAAGCTAAAGGAATGGGATTAAGACCATAAAATCCTTTACTTTTAACATTGTTTCTTTGAACTGATTTAGTGCATTTGTATATTAGAAATAGAGATCTGATTTGGATTGAATCCTCATTGTTTGCAAAAATATGGTCTGGAAAAAATTTCCTGGACACACAAACAGTATTCAACTTTCTAACGACAAAGGACAGCTATGTTCTAACTCCAGTTAAGCACTTCAATTAGAAAAATTAACATCATTTAATATATAGGAATGCTTGAGACTTAATACAGCATTAAATGCAGATGCTGTATATTTATATAAAGTCTTAAATAGTTCAGTGGAACATGTTTAGTAGAAAAAGTTTAGCTGAGAAAGCAGATTATATAGTATGTAACTGGAGACATTGCAGAACGCTATACATTTATAGCCTGGTCTTTCCAAAGATTAAAATGGAGCCCACTTACAGTGCAGTTGTTGGTGTAGTTGATGTCTTAGTCCCTTCAGGCTGCTATAGAGCAAACTACCACAACAAACGTTTATTTCTCAAAGTTTCTGGAGGCTGGAAAGTCTAAAATCAGCAGACTCAGTGTCTGATGAGAGCTCACTTCCTAGCCAGTAGATAGCCACGTTCTCTGTTTCCTCACAAATTGGAGGGGAGAGCGCTCTCTGGGGACCCTTTATAAGGGCACCAATCCCATTCACTAAAGCAGCATCCTTATGACCTGCCTCCCAAGGTCCCACCTCCTAATCCTGTCATGTTGGGACATTAGGATTTCAAAATACTTATTTTTCAGAGACACAAATATTCAGTCCATTGTAGTAGGGGGAAAAGTTAAATATTCAACTTTTTCTTAGCTTTTGAAAGAACTGACATTGGCATAGTTAAGTGGATTGAGTGGCCTAGACAATGTGGTCTGGTGTGGACGAGCCTTGAAATTTTATCCTGAGGACCTAGGTTCTACTTGTAACTATTTCTTGCTGTTCTTGTCACCTTTGACAAGATAACACCTTTGGGCCTGCCTTATTTTCCATGTTTATAAAATGTAAGGAATCATACTTATTATAATGGTTTGTTGTAGGTATAAAACTAATGTAAGTGAAAATGCTTTGACAGTAAGAAAACTGATATTAGATTATTAATAACAAATATTTATTTGTTCTCTTATTGATGAGGAACTTATCCAAGGAAGTCTAAATTAGGTGATTAGAGGAAAAGTTTATAATTCTTAAAAAGATGAACAGGAAAAATGATTTACAAATAAATGTCACAAATTTGTAGTGAATTGTGGTCCTCTAACAGGTTAGTTATAGTAATCTCTCATTCGGATTATTTTAAAACCATTACTGTAGTTGGAAGTTTGTGATTCTGTTTTTTTCTTCTTATGTCTAAAGTAGAAAATGTATTTGCAGTCTTTAGGAAAACTGTGTTGTATAGTGAGTATCGTGATGTCTGGGCAGCATTTTAGAATTATGCAATAAATTCTCTCCTGGCACATTACAGCTGAATGCAGTGGAACAATATGTGAAATGTTTCACACATCAGATGTCTTTATCGCACTTACTACACATAAATGCAGTTGTCTATCATACATTGTCAGACTTTTAAAAATGAATTGTGAGTAAGAGACTCATACTACAGTAGTACTAAGTTTGAGTTAATACACAGTTGGGTTGTCACACACTAACTGTGCTTTCTGGCCTGAAAAATACTTTGATCCTGAATAGTAGTTATAAAGAAGCTTTTACACATGGATTGGTAAATCCAAAGTAAATTTCAGACATGCTAACTTTTTGATCTTTGAAAATGACAAGGTTACAAGAGTATTCCTAAAAGTACCTTAAGTATAATTTTGGGTCAGTACTCTGAGCTGGATTTCGAGTACTTAACAAACCAAAAAATGGATTGTATATTCCAGGCAAATATATAAGCCTTCTCAGCAACTTTTCAGAGGAAACATCAGTTCAGTTCAGTTCAGTCGCTCAGTCGTGTCCGACTCTTTGCGACCCCATGAATCGCAGCACGCCAGGTCTCCCTGTCCATCACCAACTCCCGGAGTTCACTCAGACTCATGTCCATTGAGTCCGTGATGCCATCCAGCCATCTCATCATCGGTCGTCCCCTTCTCCTCCTGCCCCCAATTTATTGCTGAAGTCTGGCTTGGAGAATTTTGAGCATTACTTTACTAGCATGTGAGATGAGTGCAATTGTGCGGTAGTTTGAGCATTCTTTGGCATTGCCTTTCTTTGGAATTGGAATGAGAACTGACCTTTTCCAGTCCTTGGCCACTGCTGAGTTTTCCAGATTTGCTGGCATATTGAGTGTAGCACTTTCACAGCATCATCTTTCAGAATTTGAAACAGCTCAACTGTAATTCCATCACCTCCACTAGCTTTGTTCGTAGTGATGCTTTCTAAGGCCCACTTGACTTCACATTCCAAGATGTCTGGCTCTAGATTAGTCAACACATCATCATGATTATCTGGGTCGTGAAGATCTTTTTTGTACAGTTCTTCCGTGTATTCTTGCCACCTCTTCTTAATATCTTCTGCTTCTGTTAGGTCCAGACCATTTCTGTCCTTTATCGAGCCCATCTTTGCATGAAATGTTCCCTTGGTATCTCTGATTTTCTTGAAGAGATCTCTAGTCTTTCCCCTTCTGTTGTTTTCCTCTATTTCTTTGCATTGATCACTGAAGAAGGCTTTCTTATCTCTTCTTGCTATTCTTTGGAACTCTGCATTCAGATGATTATATCTTTCCTTTTCTCCTTTGCGTTTCACCTCTCTTCTTTTCACAGCTATTTGCAAGGCCTCCCCAGACAGCCATTTTGCTTTTTT
This sequence comes from Aepyceros melampus, assembly GCA_006408695.1. NCBI lineage: Eukaryota > Metazoa > Chordata > Mammalia > Artiodactyla > Bovidae > Aepyceros > Aepyceros melampus. The sequence continues at coordinate 21,242 of SJXQ01007795.1, forward strand.
GCATTTCTTTGCCATGGGGAACATAGGCACTAAAAAAATACAGTTTTCACACCCAACTAAAAAAAATTTGTATGTTTTAAAATGTTCTTACATTTCAAACAAATCAGTATATATATGTGTGTAATTTAAATTATTGAAAATGATTGAAATAGATGCTAAGAATGGCTTTTATTAACTTGCTATGTACAAAACAAAAATCTATTAATGTAAAGGATAGCTACATTTAATAATATAATTTCAGAGAATTTCAGTCTTATTTCTGAGCTGTGTAAGTTATTAACTTGTAACTATATTTAATGAATTAGTAGGCTGAATAAGAGCACTGAGTCTCATTTGGATAGATGTGTGATAAAGTGCAGAAATTATATGATTTGACAGGCCATCTGATGAATGCAAATAAGACCAACTGAATGAACAAAATTAGAGTATGTAGACTGCCTGGAAAAAGCTTAAGTGTTCACCCAATTGTTGTAGCTATGGCACTTTAAAATATGTTATTAATAACATGTAAATTTCTGTAGAAACATCTCTATAAATTAAGGGATGTCAGAGGCCATATGTGATCTGGTCTGTGGATGGGGTCTTATATAAGTAGCTTTGCCAGAATCTCCTCCGGTGTGAAAAGTAAACTGAGCTATGAAAATCTACTTGCCATGTCTTATGATGGAGAGGGTCTCTAAAGATAGTATCTCCAATTTTGTTTGTTTGAATGATCACAGCTCTTTCAAGATACCTATACTTTCTCTTAGAATGAAGACAATCACAGAGATGGTGTGTCTAAGAAATTTCAAAAGGTGTAGGCCTCCTGATTGAAGTACAGTCGACTTACTGGATTCATTTTTTTTTTCATTATAGTAAGTATAAACATTTAAAGTATATTGTTTTGGCCAATGTTGACTTGTATTCTTTGTTGAAGAAATATTTGCTCTCTGCAAATACCCTTATTGTTAAAGTTGTTTCTGTTTATATTATTCTATAGTTTATTATGTAGCTTTAATGAATTTAACTCTGAGGATCTATGAGAGGACAAATAAAGCTATAAACTTTGAGCTGGCAAAGCCCTTAGAGATGATCTCTTTCACTTCCCTTATCCATTACAAGAAAGTCCTTCACAACATCCTTGATGGATGGTCATCTTATTTAGCTCAGTCCTGGTACAGAGAAGGACCTAAACTATTCCAGAGAACCATTTCTGTGGATGTCCCAGTACAAATTAAATCAAAATACCACTTTCTAAAATGTGCACCCTCTTAGTTCTGCCTCTGGAAGAAATCTACTTATTCTTTAATCCAAGAGGTAGTCCTTCAAAAAGGTAAGGATGAATTCTTAGATTCCCCTAGTCATCTTTTATCTCAGGTGAATGTCATCAATTTCCTGTGTTCCTCCAAGGGAAATGGTTCATAGACAAGTAGCTCCTGATTATTTCAGTGTCCAATTAGTCTTTAACTTGTGACTCAGTGTTGGGTTCCAGGTGTGATCTTACCAAGCAGGCACAGAAGGACTGTTGCCCCTTTATCTGGGTTAATGAATTAATATGGCCACAGATTCCAGTCATATTGTAGCTATATGGAGCATAAATATAGCTATATGTTGCACAATAGCTATGACACAGTCAGCTTAAAGCATGCGTTCATGTCAACTAAAATCCTTGGGTATTTTTCCCATGTTGACCCAGCAGTGTCTTCTGCCATCCTTCCCTCCCATCATATTTATGGTATTTTGGGGTCCAAGTCCAGACTTTCTGTTGCCTAAAATCCTCTTGTTTTGGGTTTTTGTCATATCTTGACACAGTTATAATTAACTGCAGTGGAGTGAGGCAGAAAGGGAGGAGTTAAGAGTTAGAAAGAGATCCAGTAAACCAGAGTAAAGGAGGGAAGCCCTGGAGAGTTATTTAATCAAGTCATGGGTCCTAAGAGGAAGTAAAACCCATGTAGTATGATGTTGCCTAGAAAGGTGCAGGTGGAAACTCGTGCTGCAGGCAAGTAGTTAAAATCAGAGACCCTGGGACGCCCTAGCAAGGGGAGAGAGCATGAAGGCATAGGGTTCAGACTCAGATGGCCCATTACATATTAAGGCTGACCACCGGCAAAAGAAAAGACACTTATTCATAGGTACTAGAGCCTCTGTAATGGGATTTTAGGGTTCAAGGCAGGATACCAGTCCCTCAGAGGAGGACTAATGAGGGCAAAAAAGGTTTTCATGATGATGCTATCAGGACTAGGGTATCTAGAGAGAGAAACTCAGACCCAGGGAAGACGGTAAGATTTTAGGCTCGAAAAAGTGCAAGAGAAGTCTTTGGATGAAGGTTGTAGCTGGACCCCTAGCAAGGATGACCATAATACTGTGATTCTTTTTAACCAGAATTGTTATTAGATCCACATATTTCCTTTTGTCTGTCTTTGCTCTGTGCCATCATATAGGTGGTCTAGATTTTGCAAGTTAGCAATTTTTAAACAATTGGTCTGTGTAAGGCTGAACACCATGTAAGTTATTTCTGTAAGGAGCATTCTCTGAATACTTTTCAATATGAAAATGAAAAACCCACCTTGTTTCTGAAGGCAAAAAAAATAATAGCATATGCCCTTAGTCATTTGTACTATTAGTACTTTGCTGTCAAAACACTAAATACAAGAGAGTCCCCATAGAAGGGTGTTGTAACTAGGGCTTTCTTCCCCATCCATTTTTTTTAAGCCATTACCATTATGTCAGCTTTTAAGTATTCTAAGTTGTATGTGAATTTAAGTTACAAAGTTAAGAGCTTAGGGGAAAAGGAGATAATATATTAAATCAATTTTTCTGAACATAGATAGGATTGGTAGATCCTGCTAATCCTCAAGAATAATTTTAGAAAGTAGTGCTTGCTCAAAGGAAGTTCCTGTAGTGGTTGAAACACAGCTCCTAGGTTGTAACCGATGCTCCAGCCTTGGAAGTGGGATGTGAAATAGAGCTTATTCAGACCATTTAGAAGGTACAACAGTGGTTGTTAGAAATCAGTAGCATAGGAACAGATTTTCCTAATGTTGATTGAATAAAATTCAGTTTCTGGTTTTTAATAGATTAGCATGAAGTGGAGATGCAGGAGGAAGCTAGGTAGTTGCTTCACGTCCTACCCCAAATACCTTTGCAGAGATCCAGTCTGGTGGTCACCAAATAGTCTCTCATCTAAGAGACTTTATAATTCTCAGTTGGCATAGTCTAAGGTTTCGAATGAAGCCAGGAGACTTTGGTACCTTTTGATCATCCCCCCTACCTGCCAGGTTTTGCCCCTGAGCTAAATCCTACTTGGATGATATATACAGACATTAGAGTTGAAGATTACTTGGGGTACTTGCTTCAGTGGTTTTTCTTTTATTTTCCTCTTCCAGTTTCTGCCCTCCTGCAAGGGAAAGCCATGATTACACTAACAGAGCTCAAATGTCTAGCGGACGCCCAGTCGTGTTATCACATCCTGAAGCCGTGGTGGGATGTCTTTTGGTATTACATCACCCTGGTCATGCTGCTGGTGGCCGTGCTGGCTGGAGCCCTCCAGCTGACACAGAGCAGGGTTCTGTGCTGTCTCCCCTGTAAGGTGGAATTTGACAATCACTGCGCCGTGCCTTGGGACATCCTGAAAGCCAGCGTGAACGCATCCTCCGATGCCGGGATGCCGCTTCCGCTGCCCCTCAGAATCCAGAACGACCTCCACCGACAGCAGTACTCCTACATTGACGCCGTCTGTTACGAAAAGCAGCTCCACTGGTTCGCCAAGTTCTTCCCCTACTTGGTGCTCTTGCACACGCTCATCTTTGCAGCCTGCAGCAACTTCTGGCTTCACTACCCCAGCACCAGTTCCAGGCTCGAGCATTTTGTGGCCATCCTGCACAAGTGCTTCGACTCTCCATGGACCACCCGTGCCCTGTCAGAGACAGTGGCTGAGCAGTCAGTGAGGCCCCTGACCCTCTCCAAATCCAAGGTTCTGCTCTCGTCCTCAGGGTGCTCAGCTGGCGACGTGGATTCCACAAGCAGTCATTGCCCTACCCACAGCCTGGCTTAGAGTCAGCTGGCATAGAAAGCCCGACCTCTAGCGTCCTGGACAAGAAGGAGGGCGAACAGGCCAAAGCCATCTTTGAAAAAGTGAAAAGGTTCCGCCTGCACGTGGAGCAGAAGGACATCATCTACAGAGTGTACCTGAAGCAGATCATAGTCAAAGTCATTTTCTTTGTCCTCATCATAACTTACGTTCCGTATTTTTTAACCTACATCACTCTGGAAATTGACTGTTCAGTGGATGTGCAGGCTTTTACTGGATACAAGCGCTACCAGTGTGTGTACTCCTTGGCAGAGATATTCAAGGTCCTGGCTTCGTTTTACGTCATCTTGGTTATACTTTATGGTCTCACCTCGTCTTACAGCTTGTGGTGGATGCTGCGGAGCTCTCTGAAGCAATATTCCTTTGAGGCACTGAGAGAAAAAAGCAACTACAGCGACATTCCAGATGTCAAGAACGACTTCGCCTTTATCCTCCATCTGGCTGATCAATACGACCCGCTTTACTCCAAACGCTTCTCCATATTCCTGTCAGAGGTCAGTGAGAACAAACTGAAACAGATCAACCTCAACAATGAATGGACAGTCGAGAAGCTAAAAAGCAAGCTTGTGAAAAATGCCCAGGACAAGGTAGAACTGCACCTTTTCATGCTAAACGGTCTTCCCGACAATGTCTTCGAGCTGACAGAAATCGAAGTGCTAAGCCTAGAGCTGATCCCTGAGGTCAAGCTCCCCTCTGCGATCTCGCAGCTGGTCAGCCTCAAGGAGCTCCACGTGTACCACTCGTCCCTGGTGGTCGACCACCCTGCCCTGGCCTTTCTAGAGGAGAATTTAAAAATCCTCCGCCTGAAATTTACTGAAATGGGGAAAATCCCACGCTGGGTGTTTCACCTGAAGAATCTCAAGGAGCTTTACCTGTCAGGCTGTGTGCTGCCTGAGCAGGTAAGCACCATGCAGCTGGAGGGCTTTCAGGACCTAAAAAACCTGAGGACCCCTACTTGAAGAGCAGCCTCTCCCGGATCCCACAAGTTATCACGGACCTCCTGCCTTCGCTGCAGAAGCTGTCCCTCGATAACGAGGGGAGCAAGCTGGTTGTATTGAACAACCTGAAAAAGATGGTCAATCTGAAAAGCCTGGAGCTGATCAGCTGCGACCTGGAACGTATTCCACACTCCATTTTCAGTCTGAACAATTTGCATGAGTTAGACCTCAGAGAAAATAACCTTAAAACTGTGGAAGAGATCATTAGCTTTCAGCACCTCCAGAATCTTTCCTGCTTAAAGTTGTGGCACAATAACATTGCTTATATTCCAGCCCAGATCGGGGCATTGTCTAATCTAGAGCAGCTCTCTTTGGACCATAATAACATTGAGAACCTGCCCCTGCAGCTTTTCCTATGCACCAAACTACATTATTTGGATCTAAGCTATAACCACCTGACCTTCATTCCAGAAGAAATCCAGTATCTGAGTAATTTGCAGTACTTTGCTGTGACCAATAACAACGTAAGTAAATCCATTCTTCCCCTTTTTGGTCATTTGAGCATCTGCTGCTGCGGTGTGTGATGTCACTAAAGATAATGGACTAAGTCATGCCAAGCATCTTGAGCTTGGCCTGACTACCACTAATTAGACATGTGACCATGACGAATTATCAAAGCACTGAGAGTTTTTAATGTAATTTACAAGTTGTCATGGAGATTTTATGAAAAAACTATATATAAGCATTTGGCACAGTTTCTGGCACGTAGTAGGTACTCAAATATTCTCTTTATCCTCTTTCCCTGTTTTTTAACATAAACATCACAAAAGTTATGGCAGAGCTTACTTTCGTTTCAGAAAAGGCTTAAGTACAATATTTATAAAGTTTCATAAAATTTTTCAGCTTTCCAAGTCTGACATAGGACAACTTCTTGTAAAAAAAATTCCGGGACTGTGAATTATTCATAAGTTCTTTCTGTGATGCGGTAAGAAAGACTTGAAATCTCCATGCACGTCTAGAAAGACAATTCAAAATAAAGGCCTGGTTCTATAATGCAGCACTAGGGCTTCTTAGAAGCTTTTTCCAGCATCCATGCTTTAAAAATGAACCATAATTTGCAACAGTAAAGCCAAATTAAGGAGAACTGAACTTAGCTGAAACAAGAAAAAACAGAATAAATGAGTAGTTTCCTAGGTTAAAATGTGAAGAAGGAAGAAAAAGACAAAAATCATGTTGGCTGAAAGGGCAAGAGGGTGATGGTAATATCCCATATAGGAAGAAGAAAAAACCTGTCAGAAATCAGGTCTGCCAAAAGATGAAAATGATTCCCCTTTAGTTAAAATGGGAACTACTTTCTTCTACCCCACCCAAAAAGGTATTATCTCAACTTTTTTATTTATTTATTTTTAATTGAAAGATAATTGCTTTACAATATTAATTTGATTTCTGCCATACATCAACATGAATTAGCCATAGATGTACTCCTAGACTTTTTAATAGTTTATATTTCATGCTAAATATATCTGTGAGCATGGAGTTGGCCAATAAACATATTGATCAGCAGACAGTGTTTTTAGAAACCATAGATTGTTGGACAAATACCAGAGTTGGGGAAAGAACAGAATTTATGCTGACTTTTAGAACTCTGTGGTTTCACTATATGTAGAAGGATAGAACCCATTATAAGATTATGAGGTTTTAAAACTCCTTTAAAAGTTAGCAGTGTACCTTAGAATTACCTGGAAGGCTTGTTGAAACACAGATTTCTTGGCTCCACTCCCAGGGTTTTTCATTCAGTAAGTAGGTCTGGTGTAGGATCCAGGAGTTTATAGCGCTGAAAATCTCAGGTGAAGCTGGTGCTGCTGGTCTAATGACCACACTTTGAAAACTGCAGGTCTAGAGATTTAGCATTAGTGTTGCTTAATTATAAAGTTGATTAATATTAGCATTTTGGTCACAGTTTTTCCATTGTTAAACCTGTACTAAAAAATATAAATAATTATTTTGAAAGGTATTGGTTTCACCAAGTTGTTGTCCAGTTAAATCACTCCATGGAGTTTGAAAGTCATAGCTGATTAAATTGTCATCTAACCATAATTATCTAAGTATATAAGCAAGTTAATGATTTTCTCTAGTTTAATGTCATGAAACTGTGAGATTGTTGGTACTGTTGACACTAAGTTTATTGGCTGCTTTTGTGCCTGAAAGGGAGACTAGGTGTTAGTATCAGACATATTTTGTCTTGAATAAGGAAAGGGCACTTGGTAGCATATGAAAATTCTTATGCTTAAGATAATTTATGGCCCAAGAACAATGCTATCTTGGGTTGTGTTGTCTCAGAAGTCATAACAGCAGTTGTGAGCATCCTCAGAACAATTGTAATGACTGCAAATCTTGGACTGGGTGAGAAATGCTCTTCTCAGAACTGTGAAGAGACTTACCTACTTAAGGATGTGGTGAAATTGGAAGACAGCAGCCAGAGGGACGAAAGATTCCTCTCTGGTGGGACAGTGTAGCCTAGTGATAGGAAGCACTGGGAAGGGAAGGGAAAGAGAATAGTCCACACTGCTGCTGCTGCTGCTAAGTTGCTTCAGTTGTGTCCGACTCTGTGCGACCCCATAGAGGGCAGCCTACCAGGCTCCCCAGTGCCTGGGAGTCATGTCTGACTCTTAGCAACCCCATGGACTGCAGCCTACCAGGCTCCTCTGTCCATGGGATTTTCCAGGCAAGAGTGCTGGAGTGGGGTGCCATTGCCTTCTCCGATAGTCCACACTATTGGTCTTCACTATTGGTCTTCAAATATTCGAAGCCCTACTTAGGAAGGAAAGCCTGTTGGGAATTGTTGTTAGTGTTAGAGCTCAGACAAGCAAGAGAAGAGTTCTCATCTTTCCCAAGAAAGCTGTCCAGAGACTGAACATCTGAGAAAGGAGAAGTGATTTTCTTAATAAAACTGTCCAGATATCAATTGTCAGCCGCTTGGTGGGAATGTTGGTAAAGGGAACTGAGGATTCATGTTTTATGTAGGAATTTAACTAACTTGAAGGTTTCTTCTTGAAACCTTAAGGTTCTCATGACTCTAAAGGTAGACCAAAATATTTATAAAACTTAGAAAATAAAACATCAAACCTGCTGCATAAGTATTTAGATATGCTTATACTCAGAAATGTGAGTTGATTCCTCTCTCTGGAGTGGAGGTTGGTAACGATTGCAGAAAGAACACTTTTTTAAAGACTTGGGCAGTGTGTCAGGTTCATAAGATGGAGGCAACAAATGCTAACCCTGAGGTTAAGCAGAGAAGACATTTATTGAAAAGATGTCATGTGTCTCAGTACTGAAAAGGCTACAAAATCAGGCTTGGGAAACAGGGACAAAGTTAGATAGCAAGAGAAAAGCAGCCAAAATCATAGTACAAAAGTAAAATTAAGAGGTAGCCTGACCCTGACCATGTCAGCACTGAGCAGCAGGGCTGCCCTGAAAACGCTGCTGCTGTCACTGTGGCCCTTGCTCGCCCGCAAAATCAGTTCTTCACGGTTTCTGCCTTATGCCTTGAGCCCCACGTCTAAGCAACTGATAGAGCCTGTGAATGCTCCCAGGCTTCCTGTGTGGCTCAGTGGTGAAGCATCCGCCTGCCGATGCAGGAGACACTGGTTTTATTCCTGAGTCAGAAAGATCCCTTAGAGAAGGAAATGGCAACCCACTCCAGTATTCTTGTCGGGAGAATCCCATGGACAAAGGAGACTGGCAGGCTACGGTCCATGCGGTAGCACAGAGTTAGACACGACCGAGCAAACGCACACGCTCATGCTCGTGAATGCTCACACTCGAGCTGCAGGAGATCTGGAACAGAAGAATCTGGTGCTGCCAGTCCTCCAGTGGGAAGTGGGCACTGCTCCCCACTAACAGCCCCATGAGGGTAAGGTAGAGAATTCTCCAGACACTGAAGATGTTGGGCAGCCCCCAGGTGACAGACATTCACTGAGAGGACACTCCAGACTCTACTCCACGGGATAGTGATAGGTCTTCTTACAAAAACCATGAAACAGTTGTTAGCCTGTTTTTGCGGCAGCGCTCCTCAGAGCCTTTATCATATGAACATGCACTTGCTTTTCCAAGAGGATAGGGGGTGCAACATTTGGCACACGTATTTGAGCAAGGCATTCTTTTTTATGGTAACTCTTAAGAGGAGTGTTCTGAGAACACTGATTGGGGAAATGTGGAAGGATAGAAGTCATGCCCAGAAGATTGTCACTGGCATGCCCAGGTGTAATAAGAGATGAGAGCCTTTAGACGGAGGGTCGGAATGGAGACTGCCTTGAATTCTGCCAGGCTAGTTCGAATTTGAGTCATTCGGTGGTAACTAAGGTGAGGCTTGAGCCTGATAGTCCTAGGTAACCCAAATTGGTGCCTCCAAGGAGGCACTGGTTGTGGCATACTCAAGGGTTGGAAAAGGACAGTCGAGAAACAGAACCCCATGGCAAGTTTTAATGATTTAGAAGTAGGAATATAGATTAAAAAGAGACTCATGTTTGAAAGGAATACTATGGATCATTGGTCCTGAGGTCAGCAAAGTACAGCCTCGGAGCCAAATCTACTCATAGCCTGACCTAAGAATGGTTTTTAAATTTTTAAATGATTGGGGGAAGAAAATCAAATAGTAATACTTCCTCATATTTGAAAATTATAGGAAATCCAAATTTTAGTGTCCATAAATAAATTCCATTGTTCTCCCTAGTAGGCTTATAATTACCAAAAAAATTATATTTGTTATTTTTCATTACATCACTTAGAAACATATGAAAATTTTTTCTTTTATTATTATAATTACCTACATAGTATTTTCAGTTTTGCCATTTGGCCTGCAAAACCTTCAAGATATTTACTATCCTGCTCCTTTTTTTTTTTCAAGATTTTTTTTTTAATGTGGACCATTTTAAAGTCTTTATTGAATTTGTTACAATATTGCTGCTATTTTTTTGTTTGGGTTTTTGAGATCTTAGTTCCCAAAGACATATGGGGTCTTAGCTCCCCTGAATTGAAAGGTGAAGTCTAAACCACTGGACCCCCAGGGAGGTCCCTCTGGCTCCTTTTGAGAAAATCTTTGCCAACCTCTGTTCTAAAACACTCCCTCACTTTATTGATACTGAAACTGAGGCTCAGAGCAATTTGCATGGGGTCCGAAGTTTCCCAGTGACGGATCTCGGCTGGAACCTCTCTTCAGCTCCTCCTCCGGTGCTCTTTCTCCTGCAGCTCAGATGCATCAGTCCAAATGATGCTCCGTGGGAAGCAGTGGTGTGTGTGGGTGATGGGGTAGGAAGAGGCAACCTCCAGCTCTCTCCAGTGCCAAAGTGTAGTTGGATTATGATGGTGTTGGATGTGACCAAGAAGCACAGGAGAGGAGAAGGATTTAATGGCTTTGCTCAAATCTTTTTTTTTTTTTTTAATTTTTATTTTTACTTTATTTTGCTTTACAATACTGTATTGGTTTTGCTGTACATTGACATGAATCCGCCATGGGTGTACATGAGTTCCCAATCCTGAACCCTGCTCAAATCTTAAAAATGACTCCAGCTTATACCTCGGTCTTCCAATTTCTCTTTCTGCATTTAAATGAATTTTATCAACTCACAGACGTTTAGCCCAAAGGTGAATAGTATAGTAATCCCCTCTAAAGATCATTTATGTGGCAGTGTTCCACATTGGTTTTGACATTATCACTTAGATATGGAAATATTCAGCTTTGTCTCTTGAAATGATTGGGCTTTATGGATTTAGGTTGGTATGTTCTGAAATGGCATGTGTCAATGGCCAGAAAAATAGGAAAGCTGATATTGAGAAGAATTCTGAAGTGAGGTCCCAGCCTCTGGGAAACAGTGAAATATTTAATTGTCAAGTGTCAGCCATGAATATAGGAAGAGAACCATCCTGCCTTGGATGTCCTGAGGGCTTCAGTACATTTGCCTGAGACGGTCACTTAGCGCTCAGGAAGCGTGCATTGTCCACAGCCTTTCACTCACTTTCTCAACAGTGAAACTACTGAGGGCCCAACCCCAGAGGCTCACTCTCATTGCCTGGTGAAATCCCTCACCTGTACTGGGGGCTGAGAAGAAGCTAAAATCACAAATTCAGAGATCTGAAAGAAGATGAGGAGACATGGTAGTGCTGATAGCCAGAGAGGACAATGGCTTAGGATCTTCACCCAATAAAAAAAATCAGTACAGGTACGCAAGATACGTGCTGGAGTCTGGAGACTTGACTGAAGAAGAGAGACTGGGATTCTTTGATGCAGCCCTGGTGAAGGCACTCTTCTTCATAGCAGCCACTGTAGACTCATGATCTCCATAGTTGTTTAATACTTCTCTTCCCCAGTAGACCAGTGCTTGTCAAAGGAGGGCAGTTTTACCCTGCAGAAGACATCTGTCTGGAGACATGTTTAGTTGCCACAACTAGAGAGGGCAGTGGCACTGGCATCTAGAAGGTAGAAGCCAGGGATGCTGCTGAGTGCACAGGGCACCCCCACACACAGAATTATCCCGCCCCAAATGTCCGCAGTGCCAAGGTCGAGAGACCCTGCATGGTCTTAAAGACCCATCTGTCTTGCTCAGCATTTTATCCCCAGCACCTGGTTGGGAGCCTGGCGCAAAACAAGGCTCTCAGCAGGCATCCACTGAATACAGGTGAGACAAGTCTGCCCTCCTTTCAGCCTATTTGCCTAAGTCATTCCTTTTGTGCCAGCAGGCACTCTCAACCCTGAGCACAGTCATTGCACAGGACTGATCATTCCCTCTACTTGTATGTCACTGACCCTACTTTTGAGCTGCAGATAATGTCTGATGAGAAGGAGGTTGCGTTTTTTTCTCTCATTTCTCTGCCGCATCTATACCGAAATTGACCTATCTGGTTTTTTATCTGCATTCTTAAGGAGTGAAAAGGGTAGATATTTTCCTTTGCTTATACCACCTAGTATTTTGAGGTGGAATGATGAGTTATATTGCATGATGGTCTTAGAAGCAGTGATCATGAGATTTATTTTCAAGGATGCCCAGTACTGAATGTATGTGTGAGTGACAGAGGAGGGGGCGGTCTGACCATCTTTTACACTGTACAGGAAATGTTTATCTTTTTACAGAGATATTTCTGGAAGGCTCTGGAAGTAAGCTCCTGTGGAGATTGGCTCAGTGGGGTTGTACTAGGTCATCAGAGGAGCAAGTTGAACTCTGGAACACCCCTTTCATCCCTCTTTCTAACAAAGCAGCTTGAACTAGGGAGCCTGCATTGTTTCATAGTTGCAGAGTTGCCTGGTTCAGGCCTGTATAAATTTGTGAAGCATTAGAGGGAAGAGTATGTGCAGTCCAGCTTGGCCTGGAGCAAACTTGCATTTCAGTGGCAGGATGAGAGCTGAGCACATTGAGTATGCTAACCCTTTCTCTGGATGTCTTTCCCCAATAAGCCCATTTCATACACACTGTGGCTCCCTTAGAAACTCACATGCAACCTTCCCACCAGATAGAAGAGCAATTCAGTTAAGCATTTCTAGGCATTGACCTAGTCACAGGCTATTTATCATATTCCAAAGGATTTCTCTGTTTCATATGAACTAAAACTCAGGAGCAGGTAGAAAAGGAGTTAATACTCATGAGCGTGCATGTAGAGGAGAATGAAACATACATGTTTATAGGATCGCTTCTTCTTGTCTCTGCTTCTGTCAGCGCTTTTTTAAACCAGAAGGAAGTTTTCAGTCTATATTGTGAAACTCTTAAGAAATAGCCTCGTGTCTTGTTTTTGAGGGTACAGCTCATCACCTCACACAGTAAACTCTTTTTGAGTACTGTTCAGATTGATTTGCTTCTCCTGAGTTACTGGTTTGTAAATGAGTATGTAACTGATAGGTTTCCTTTGAGAGTTGAGAATTGCTTTGTTAGAGCTAATCTGTTGCCCACCCATATACAGCAGAGGTTTTGAAGTTCTTGGTGGCCTCAGTCCTGACTCCAGAACATCCTTATTTTTCCTGTAAGTTTGCCATCTACTTCAAAGGTATCATCATTGTTATATTTACCTCGTTAAAATGTCTGGAAATGTTTTGGGGGAAAGGTAGGAGTATAAATAAATACTTGTAGTATAATAGGCCCTCAAAAACCAGTTTTACTGGCTTCTTTTTTTTTTCCCTTTCCAGATTGAGATGCTTCCAGATGGCTGTTTCAGTGCAAAAAGCTGCAGTGTTTACTCTTGGGGAAAAATAGCCTGATGAGCTTGTCGCCTCACGTGGGTGAGCTGTCGAACCTTACTCATCTGGAGCTCATCGGTAATTACCTGGAAACACTTCCTCCTGAACTGGATGGGTGTCAGTCCCTAAAACGGAGCTGTCTGATTGTCGAGGAGAATTTGCTCAATACTCTTCCTCCCCCTGTAACAGAACGTTTGCAAACATGCCTGGATAAATGTTGACCTAAAGAGAGAATAATTTTTAAAAGTACATTCCAGGGCTTTAAATGAGAACTAAAATTTCCTAAGTTATAAAGATGAACAGTGGATAATTATCACTAACTGTAACCAAATGTCTTATTATAATAAGGCAACTCAGTGTCTAAATTAAACAGGTAAAAAGTATTAACACTGAAACAAAGTTTTGTGAATAATTGATCTTTAACTTATGGAGATATAAGAAGCGTACACTTGGAGGGTAGAATGGGGCCATGAAATTACTGAACCTCTACACTGCAGTTTTTATCTTTTGAAGATGAGATATAACTTACTTGCATACTTGTTTTAACTGACTTCCTGTTTTGATATTTATCACCTAGGCCATAAACTCATCAACATAAATTCCCTTGAGGTACACTCAGCACTGTCTTTGATTTATGTTCTTAAATACTTTTAGGCAGGATGCATTGCGCTTGGCAGAGTTCCTCCTTGGCTTAATTTTTACTTCCTGCCCCAGCTTGTTTGAGTCTTCCTTCATCTGGTTTTCTCTTAACAACAGTGATGAACCCTGAGAAAGTGCCTGCCTGTGGCCTTTGCACAGAACAGGAGCAGGGTATTTAGGACAAGTCATCCTTGGGCCATCCTGAAATTTTAATGTATCCTCTGCAATTTCTTCTTGTATATCATCAGAGCCTTTTTTATTTGCTACTAATTTTTATATCAAATGTAAAACATATAAATATTTTCTATTGTGTAATCTTGGATGCAAAATCTGTGAGAATAGTTTCTGTAAGCACAGAGAACACATCCTTTTCTTTAAGAACTTACTATTAATATACGTGGTTTCGGCTGCTTACGAGTCTCACGTTTGTGCGCACTTGGCTCCAAGATGTTTTTGTAGTCTGCAGCTAATTATTTCTGGATAACAAAAGCCTTGTGTTTCATGCCCGAAAATATTTGGGGGTTTCCTTCCAAGAGGATGGCCACATCATCTACCTCTCTCTTCCCTAGTTGCTGTGCTATTGTACGGGTAACCATTCTTAATTACTTCAAAAACTGTGATGGAGGGGAGAGGTACAGATTTGGATGAATAAAACTGATTTTCAGACACTCTGTAGAAATTAAGTAAAAGTTAAACAAAATACTTGCTTTTCCATCTGCATGATCTCTAGATAGGATTATAATGTGAAACATTCAGCCTCTATTCATTGTTTAATATGGGTTCTCAAAGCTCACAAAGAAATAGATCTAATTAACTGAAATTCATCTCCTGTCTTTGTCTAGCTTTTCTGGAATACATTTTGCTCTTTTTTTCAATAAAGAGTTTTGTGTTTGGCTTTTTATTATCATGCATATTGTAAAATGAATAAAGCTGACTGACTCATTTTGGGGAAATGTACATTTTCGATGTGTTTTTCTCTGTGTCTAGGCATTGTGATGCCATTTCAAACTATGAAATAATCTGTTAACTACACCTCGACAAAACTGGAAAACACTATGGGTAAAGAGTACTGTAAACATGGAATTGTGATGTATGGTATGTTTTTTCCCTTGCTTTGTCCCTTCCAGAAGGATGAAAATGGGTTTTTTAATTATGGCCAAATGTAGCTTCCCTCACCTGCCACACACCTTTGAGCTGACATTCAGAGAAAAGAACTGTTCACATCAAATAAAATTTGAGTAATAGCTATAAAAAACATAAAACACCAAAAGCTGCCTAAAACACTGCTGTTTATTCTGAATGAGGAGGAACAATGTAAAAATGCAATTCTTACCAAAACTTGCCTTTAGTCAGAACATTCAAGCTCTCAGGGACCAGGCATAACTGATGAAACGTTCTTCTAGACTTCAGAAAACAGATTCTGACTCTATCTAGGTTTTTTGTTATTTTCAATCTTTTTAATGTGAGATCATTGTCATTTTAACGTTTCCCATCTGTGTTGCACAATAGAATTGTCATGTGTACCAATTCCAGTGTTGGACAGGATTATCTTATGTTTGGAACATAAATATGATACATGGAAATATGTTCATTTGGGGTCATATAATTACTCATAATGTGTATGAAAAATCCTATCCCTTTTGATAAGGAAAAGTTTTCAAAACAAATTTCAGATTTACTACCATTCCCCTGGGGTTTCCCAAGTGGCACAGTGGTAAAGAATTGCCTGTCAGTGCAGGAGCCATGGGTTCGATCCCTGGGTGGGGAAGATCCCCTGGAGGAGGAGATCCCACTCCAGTATCCTTGCCTGGAGAATCCCATGGACAGAGGAGCCTAGCAGGCTACAGTCCATAGGGTCGTAAAAAGTTGGACATGACTGAGCGGCTGAGCACGCCCACACCATTCCCCTGACAGTCTACAGCGCCTCCTGGCTAGTCACCAGGTTCTGTTCACCTGCAAAAGGCACTAGCTAAATCTTCCTTATCACCTCTCAACATTTCTGGAAGCAAGTTACTGTCATAATGAGTTTTGTAAGCTGCTTTCCAAACACAAGAATTTGGTTACTAGTGCAAACTCCTTTCAAGGTAACATTTTTATTTCAATCCTACACACCAGTGTTTAGGTAGCTTTGGGAATGATGTAACACAGATGCCATGAACTCTGAGACCACCACTTAACATGCAAAACTGTGGTGTTTGCCAACTTTAATGCAATATCAGAGCAGATCTCCATTTTGGAAGAGGATTTTCAAAGAAGCAAATGAAGCTTATTCAATTATAATTTTGAGACTAGTTGACACTTGCTTTCCAAGAATGTGTAGTGCATTTTCCAAAAAAATAAATATGGATGTTATTCAGAACAAAGTTGACGGCTTATGCTAGACTAGATGCATTTTTTTACATACACACAGATACACAATGATGAGCCTGCATGCACATCCCTATGTGTACAAAATTTATTCATTTTCAATATGTGTAATATTTTTCCAAAGTTGCAAGTGGTTGTAGGTTAATGCTAAAATAGTAATTTTTTTTTTTTGTTCCTTACTTGTAATCATGGAGTACTCTATCCTCTTAGCTATAATATTAAAGTGAAAAAAATGAAAATGAAAGTCACTCAGTCGTGTCTGACTCTCTCCAGCCCCATGGACTGTACAGTCCATGGAATTCTCCATGCCAGAAAACTGAAGCAGGTAGCCATTCCCTCTCTAAGGGATCTTCCCACCCCAGGGATCAAATCCAGGTCTCCCAATTGCAGGCAGATTCTTTACCAGCAGAGCCACCAGGGAAGCCCAAGAATACTTACTAAAACCAAATGCTCAGACTTGGTCAGCAACCTAAGTGGTTTTGACCCTAATGTGTACATCAAGGTCCATCTCTATGGCACACAGATAAGGTGTTTTCATTCTTCATCCTTCGTCTTCATTTTTTCCTGCTATCACCATGTTTCAATGTCACTTAACAAACGTTTGTGTTAAACAGGGTAAATAGAGATGCCAAGATCTCATCGTTGTGGCATAGCTCCAGTGTATGTGCTGTGCGGAGCTGTTATCTGTATAAAATTATTGTTTGATAGTGGAAATATTTGTTTCCGTTCTTCAGGTGTCTCATTTAAATTTTGTATGTTGAATTAAAATATTGTGTAATATTGATGGGTTCAAAACCATTAAAATAATCAAACAGTTATTCAGTGGGTTTAGTTTTATTTCCTTATATTTTCAATCAAATACTCTTTCCATCTTCACTTTCTTGTAACATCCCATCCACATAAGCTATTTTGTTTTCCCTCTCTGCTCACCTACCTCCTTAAATTGACACAGTAACAGAATATATTTGTGCTAGAGAACTTGAAATACTACTGGAGCATGTGTTTATTTGGGGGGAAGCCAAAGCCTATAATTTTGCCTAATTGAATTGTCTACTCAACCCAAACTTGCAGTGTTCAGAGCTGATCCAGTGATCCTTCATCCATACCAATATAACTGAGAGAATGAGAATATAACTGTAAATCCACTTTGTTTTCAGGAACTGTATATTGCATCAGAATCTATGTTTATTTCTTTCTAGAAACAAGAGGAAGTCTGGTCTGGGGAGGAGTTATTTTGTACCCTGGTTTGAATTATGAAGACATTATATACATGAAATGGCCTAAACTAATAACTGTTGCAAAATGCCCTGGATATAATAATTTCTTCAGCTGTACCTGAAAGCTGAAGCAGTGAAAAGAAACTAATTTAACTGGTTTCTTCCTGCCTCTGGTCCATCACTTCTACATCCACTGAGACCTATCTACTAACTACCTTTTGGTAATGAACTACATTTTCTTCACCTTTTTAAAAATATGAACAGTTCCATCAAAACCTAAAGTATTAGCGTAGAATATAAGAGCCAAAGTACTGAGTTGAGATGGCTTCCGATTGAACTGAATTCATATTTAAATTTTGCATTTGACTTGTATTATACGCTACGGCTGAGAAAAACAATTAGGAATGCCTCCTGCATGTTACATGTTATCTCTTAACCAAGATGATGCAATTTAAAAACTCCAAAGGGGCATAGAATTAGAATGGGTGTGTTTGTACATATATGTATTGTGTATAAACCTAAATATTCATGCTTAAATATTTTTCAAGCTCTTCAAATGTTTCACTCTCAACAAAATAAAGGGCCAATTCTGAGAAGAAACATTTTGTGTAGTTAGCTTCACAGGGAATGCTAGCATTTGTTATTTTGTTTTTGTCATATATTTTGAAACATGTACATAATTGGTTTTTGCTTCTGGTAATGAATCATTAGAAAATGTAAGATTTTGTTGTGAGCTGAATGCTTTTGGCCCTCAGGTTTACCATGTAAATCTGGATTTAGAATCCCTCTGCCTGAGATTTAGTACTTTTGAGTGAACTTTATTGTTTTTAAAATAACTTATGTAATATACAGATTAATTTTTATAATAAATAGCAAATAAAAACAGCCGTGGTGTTGGAAGAAGTTGACTGGACTAATTTTACCTGTATACATTTATCAGTGCCCAAGTTCCAGAAGTGAGTCCCTCCTCTTCCCAGGGTTCCCTGTGCAGTTGTGAGGTTCTATTGTTCACCAAATGATAGATTTCAGATTTATGTAGTTGTCTTCCAGTTGCTAAGTTGTGTCTGACTCTTTGTGACCCCAAGGACTGTAGTCCACCAAGCTTCTCTGTCCAAGAGACTTCCGAGGCAAGAATACTAGAGTGGGTTGCCATTTCCTCCTGCAGAGGATCTTTCTGACCCAGGAATCGAACCCACGTCTCCTGTGGCTTCTACATTGGCAGGCAGGTTCTTTACCACTGAGCCACCAAGGAATGGTGGTATGACTATCATAACAGTAATATGAGTTTTTAAAGTATGCTACAATGGCTGCAAGGCTCTGAAAACTGTTGGACTGATCCTAGAATACACTGTGGGAGGGTATGCACTCTGTCACTCTCCTGATTCATCTGTCCAGCAGTGTTCGTCCCTTGGGACTGGTTCACAAACCAACCCATCTCTCTCCCTTTCTTCTTCTTGGCTCCTGTTTCTCCATTTTAGTTTAGCACTAACATTGACTAGTGGACCAGATGAAATAAAAAGTAAAAAACTAAGACAGGAGATGTTGAAGTTTAGGTAGGGAGAAGAGATGGAATTATCTGGTAAACCAGGTACATAATAGTTTGAACTTTGGGATAGAAGACTTTCCCCTCTCTCAATCACATACACAGAGTTTCAGGAGCACATTAAGTAGCTCAGTCGTGTCCGACTCTTTGCGACCCCATGGACTGTAGCCCACCAGGCTCCTCCGTCCAAGGGATTCTCCAGGCAAGAACACTGAGCGGGTTGCCATTTCCTTCTCCAGGGGATCTTCCCAACCCAGGGATCGAACCCAGGTCTCCCATATTAGAGGCAGACGCTTTAACCTCTGAGCCACCAGGGATTAGGAAGCGGATACCAGAACTTTCTCTGCTGGAGGGCAGAACTTGATATAGACTGAAGCAGGTTATGAAGGAAACTAGATGGCACTATTTCCCCCTGGAAATGTACTTTAAGCAAGGCTTTCTCTCACCTCTAAATGCCTTGGGAATGGGAATATGTGGAGGAGATGAAACCAGTGCCTGACCTAAGGCATCACTGTGAGGTGCTTCGGCTGAGTCCTGTCCTAACAGCCCAGAAGACAGTCACCGGCCCCCACAATCGTGGCAACAAGGGTGACTGAGCGTTCTTCATTCCTTTCCACTTCGCAAATCACTTTTCAAACATGCTGTGAAGGGAGCCTGGCTATGCAGGCAGAGGCTGTGGCCATGCTGTTGAGGCCACAGCCTGATGCTCTGGAGATGCAGCTCATGGTTGGGTTTCTGCCCCTTGTTCGGATTCTCTGTAAATTCAAGTTCCTAGCTTGTTTTCTGTGTCCCTCTCATCTCTGAGATCCAGAGAAAAGCAGTTTATCCAAAGGCACAAAGCCAGAGCTTGAACTCAGCCCCATATTTACAGAAAAATATCTATATGCCAAGGAAGGATCAGAAAAAAGTCATCTTTCAACATGCGTAGTCTCTTTTTTGGAAAATAGAAGTCTTCCACCCTGTGTTGTCTCATTATACTCCAGATGAGAGTTCTAAGTCCTGCCTCCTAAATACCAGTATTTCTATCGAACAGCCTGTGTGCCACTGAGCTTTTCAGATTACTTCTTATATAGCAAATACCTTACATTTTGTGTGCCTTTTTACACAAGCCTGTTGTTGGTTTGTGTAGGGCTTCAGGCACATCATTTTTTTTTGCTCTCTGCCTCCCTCTGCCGCTGAGAAGAGAATAAATCAAATAGAAGCTTGCCTAGTTCCTGTTTCTTCTCCTTTTATTCAGTTTCTCCTTGCCTGCCTTCGGAGGGAAGATCTTTAGAATTCAGTGGCCCTCACTTAATCTCAGAGACTCCGTCTCAAATGAGATGCATGTAGAAAGCCCTATGCAATGCCTAGCACCAGATCAGACAGGACATGTTGAGTGCCTGGGCAGGAAACAATTCAGCAACCTTGAAACGTGCTTTGAATGTTCATTTATTAGGTATTTGGTAAAGATGGGGGAGCTGGTTTTCTACTAGTAAAAATCATGAAGCTTACATAGGCTAATTATTTCCTTCTCCAAAAGCAATACTCTCACAAAAAAGTGAGGTAGAGCTTAAAGATGACTGAGCAGAGAGAGGTGGGGATTGGGGAGATAGTGTAAATAAGTCCTCATAGTATTTTTATCAAACACCCCAACAGATAGTCTCTTCTCCCAGGCCTCCCAAGTAGGCCCATCAGCTGCCGGGTCTCCCCTCTCTTTTTTCCTCCCAGAGCATCCTTCTCTTTCGACCCAACTCTTTCCCTTCCCAGATTTCAGGTGCTACACCCTTCAGTATCTCTGTCTCTGACTGGACTGTTTAGCATCATCCTAACCACATATTCCAAGCTTACATAAATCACCCTTTACTAAATCCCAACTTTGAGAGTATTAAATGTCCATCATTTCAAGGGAGATGTTTTACTTTGTAGTCATCAAAATAAATGTCTTTGAAATCACACTGTCCAGAGGAATATGACTGTCAGCTGGCTCACTGTGCTTGCACCCTAGGAACTGGAGGCAAATGGGATTATACTAGGGACAGGATGGTTTCCCGGGTTCCTCAGGTTATAGATTTACCAAAGGAGGAGTAATAGATTTGGAACATTGAATATAACATGCTGAATAAAATTGGATGCATTTGGAAAAAAAAAAGAATATCTTTCAGTTATCAAGATTCTCCCTTCCTACAAAGTGGCTTCCTGTCACAATTTCAGATTCCAAATGATAGACTTATTCACTGTGCTGGATGGAAGTAGGACCAATTTTCAGTCCTTAGGCTGGTAACCTAACGAATTGCATATGAAAACCCAAGTTAATTGGTCCTGACCTATTATCAATTATTCCAATAATATTTGGTGTTCTTTGTAAGTTAGTAGCGAGGCAAATGTTGGAACATTGGGGGACCAAATGCCACCTGTCTGAAGGGAGTTTCCCTCTAGTCTTTCCTTAAACTGGATTAGGATTCACATCCTTGTCTTATGTGCCTATGTCTTAACATGCTTCTATGGCACGTCCTAAAAAACTCCACAGGTCATTTTGGGTTTGAGAAAAAAGCGGTTCTGTCACCCTTTTAATAATAGACTGAACCAGTCTTGGGTAACTGCTCTGTAAAAAAGGAAATCCAGAAGAAGAAGGAGCCAAGTGAAAAAGCATTGATTCAGTCTGCATTCTGAGACCTGAGGGAAATTCGCTGGCCTGGTGATTCCTGGGCAGAACAATATATTATAGACCTCATTAATGGCTTCAAACTGAGGGAAGATAAAAATCTAATCATTTCATCCCTGCTCCTACAGCTTGGAGTCTGCCACCTTGGGGGAAACATCATATTGGGATACACCAATAGCATCATTTACCTTCTGCGGATTCCCAGGTGGCAGC
The DNA here is from genome assembly GCA_006408695.1 of Aepyceros melampus. NCBI lineage: Eukaryota > Metazoa > Chordata > Mammalia > Artiodactyla > Bovidae > Aepyceros > Aepyceros melampus. The sequence goes on from SJXQ01007795.1 coordinate 43,090, forward strand.
AGTGGTAAAAAAAATTCGCCTGCCAATGCAGGAGACACAGATTCGACCCCTGGGTCGGGAAGATCCCCTGCAGAAGGAAACAGCAAACTGCTCCAGTATTATTGCCTGGAAAATTCCATGGACAGAAGCCTGGCTGGCTACAATCCATGGGTCACAAAGAGTTGGACGCAATTGAGCACGCACCTCCTGCAACCGGCCGAGTAGTCTAGTAGGTTCTTCATGTGTGCTGTCTCGGTCCATCCAGCAACCTTATTTGGTGTATTAGTCCCAATTCACAGATAAGAAAGCAAACTTAAAACCGAGAATTTCCCCAACATCTTGTGACTGTTCAGAAGAGGAATCCAGTTTAACTTAGAGGTCTGCAAATCTCTTTCTACAGAGATTTAGGTAAACAGCACCCAGGATGAGCACTTCACCCTCTCACCCACCTGAGTATTTGAAGACGCACAGATCATGCTCTGCTTTTCAGAGTTCACTGGTCTCCTCTTGGTAGCTTTAAGCCTGTTGCTTCCTTCTGTTCCATATCTATATTAGTTTGTCTTCTCCGAGCCAATGAGTCACTTCCTGTCCATACTATTTCCCCCATCCTCTCCTAGGATCACAGAACTTTCCAGCAGAAGAAACCATGGAGACTTTTTAGACGAAGAAAACCTAGGTGACTTGTCTAAGATCACAAGCGCACTGCCTGAGAGAGGTGGCATCGAACTCTGCATACCCCCCTGTTTGTGCTCTTCTCAGGAGCACAGGATTCTGTAATAGGGGTCTCCAACCCCCAGGCCATGAACCAGTACCCAACTGTGGCACATTAGGAACCAAGCTACCCAGCAGGATGTGAGTGGTGGGCAAGTGAGTGAAGCTTCACTGTATTTACAATCACTCCCCATTGCTTGCATCCTTCTGATTCATGGGAAAACTGTCTTCCATGAAACCAGTCCCTGGTGCCAAGAAGGTTGGCATGTGCTGTGCTTAAATCGCTTCAGTCATGTCCAACTCTGCAATCCTAAGGACTTGTAGCTGCCAGGCTCCTTTATCCATGGGATTCTCCAGGCAAGAATACTGGAATGGGTTGCCATTCCTCCTCCAGGGGATCTTCCTGTCCCCGGGATCAAACCCACCTCCTGCATTGGCAGGCAGGTTCTTTGCCACTAGTGCCACTTGGGAAGCTCTGCTAGTCTAAAACCAAAGCCCAGTGGAAGAACCAAGACTAGCACCCAAACTTCCTCCCTAACTGCAAGTCCTGTGCCTTCTCTAACAAGCTGCATTCATTTTAGCTATGTCCTATATCCTGATAATAACACTTTCTGTGCAAAGTGCAGTGCTGGGCCCAAAGCACTTGAGGCTCCTAACCCCACTTCACTTATCAGCTAGGCTCTGAAAGGAGCCATCAATAATTAATCATTATTGAGAACTTTTGAGTTCAATGGCCATAGACTTTATAAATATGTTTAAAATGTGTTAAGATAGACACGGTCTCCATTTATAGAAAAGAGAAGTCAATCCATGATGGTTAAATGACATGAGGTGACATGTTAGATTATATAGCTAGTATGTGACAGACCCAGGTTTTGACTGGAGACTCTAGCACGGAAGCACTGCTTTTTGTATAGTGCACACTGCCAAGATCAGGTGACAAGAAAGTGATGGTGGTGTGAGAAGAGCCTAGGATTTCAGCATCTGATCCAGTATTCTGTCTTTTAGACTGTGCAGACATGCTGGGAAAGGATTGATATGCACACAGATATATCCATATACACAAACACATCGCTTCAAACACCCTTTAATATAAATACAACAATTTCATCCAAACGACTAATGTAATTTTAAACTTGTGGTTATTTTTGAAACTGCAGAGCTTTTCTTTCAATGTCCTAACCTAAACTATGAGCACATGTGCTCTCATCAGAGGAACAGAGTGCCATTCTGAGTTTCAGACCCTGTGGGAGATGATGGATGAAGACCTTATCCTGTTAAAAAAAGAGTTGTCAATATTTTGGTTCTTGCTTGAAGGTGCACATGGGGCTCCCAGTCAGTTTGGGTTTAATACAGAATTGCTGTTACAGTTTAAGTCCCTGAGAATCTTGGTTTATTATACAGAGATGCTGGCAGACATTTTGGACTTGCAAAATGACTATCAATCACAGTTCAGGCTAAATTGATTGGAAGTTCGTTCTGCTGATGTGGACTTTTGGAGAGTGCGGAGGAGGGGTAGGTGATGCTGTCCTTATTGAATCCCTGCGGTGCTCTGGATAAGGAGGTGTGTTCCTCACCCTAAGCTGGTGATGTCCCTCCCTGGCTCTGCATATTGGCTGCACATACCCCTAAACATGGAGAAAGCCTCACCTCAGGCTCTAAGAACCCACTCCTTGAAGCCTTGGTTCACTTGGCATTTCCCCTTGGTTTCTTCAGAACACCCGCCCTTCAAGACAAGGGCACGTCAGACCCACTGTGAGCTGCCCAATCAACCACTTCCGAGGCCCTTCACACAGAGGAACTGCAGCTCCCAGATGACCTTCCACCCCAGCCACCGAGCTAAGCTCAGGAACAGAAGACGGCTTACCAAGCGACTTTGCAACATCACATTAGCCGCTTTATAGTCTTGTAGAAGATGAAAGAAATTGACCTGCCTCCTTTTTTCTTTCTGATGATGAGTCTAATTCCCCCAGCTTAGAAAAAGCGTCCACCAAGATTTTTTTTTCCCTAAGATTGAAAATGAGCCAAATGGCTCAGGTGCTGCCTCAGATAATCAGCAGGGGCCCCAGCTGATCCCCTGGCCAGAGTGGCTACAGGGAATCCCCTTCTTCGCGTGAGCTGTGGCTCAGGAGTTTGGACAGCCTGAGGATGCCAGGGGCCAGCTCGTAGTGGGAGAGAATGTGGGATCCTTGTGACTGTTAGGATTTGGCATTGGCCCTTGCTACTGCCATTTCCAGTGTGATCTGTGGGTGCCTGTGTGCTAGGGTCCCCATCTAATGGAGCCTAATGAAAGGGTGAGATTAGGTGTTCCCTAGGGTGCCTTCCAACTCCAGTATTCTGATCTACGTAAGATGCTCAGTAAGTGGGAAGTGTTGATCAGGGTTATTATTGAGTAATTTTCCTAAGAGCTCGAGCGTGTCATACATTTAAATTTTAGCTTTATAAATGACTCATTTTTATGGCATGTGAACAAGTCTTTTATTCACTTAAGAACCTACTGCATAACAGCAGGTGAGGGAGGCTGGGATGGTTTTAAAGGGTTGTTCTGCCAAGCCTCCCATCAAGAGAACCAGATGTGCGGTGAAAAGGAGCCATGGAGGGCAGGGCAGATAGGCGCATTCCCAGGAGGTCCTATGTCATCTCAGGTTACAGTTCCCTGTAAGGAGAAAAGACCTCGGGTGGCACGGGTAAAAAGGTGACCTGGGAGGTACTTGACCCTCTTGGGCTTTTAACACCAAAGCATGAAATCCAAGGCTGTTCCATCACCACTGATGTCCAGCCCAGAGTCTAACCTGAGACCAACTGCTGCCTCCAAGTTTTCAGTTCTTTGGTTTCTGTTTCATGGGGATCTGGGCCTATGTGTTCCATCAGCTAACAGGCTCCAGCTGCAGAGACACGCTTCCAGCCTTGGGTGTGCTGAGAGTGTCAGCTCCTCCCTGCTTTAAGGGTACAGCCCCAGCAGGGTGCCAGCACCAAGGGCAGACTCGTTTGGCTGATCTGACCCATGAATGGCAGCCCTGGAGCTGTGTGTTGTGCACCTAGTTTGTGCCCTGGTACCCAGCTGAAGACTGGCACAGGCCTAGATGTGAACTCTGCTGTGTTTAGAAGAGGAGAAAGCAAGCCCCTTGCCTTAGAGCTGGCCTGTCAGCCGGCTGCACCGTGGGTTGGAGTCTTATCTCTACCAGTGAGATCTGAGTAATCTTACCTCTCCGAGCCTCAGTTTCCTCATCTATAAAGTGTAGATTCTATCCTACCAATATTTAGTGCCTGCTCCCACACAGGGACTACCTTAGGTATTGACGATACAGTGGGATCAATAAGGACAAGACAAACAGCCTCATGAAAACAGAGCTCCCTTGGTCTCAGGAGGATTCCAGGAAATTAAGTACAATGCTTAGCATCATGTTCAACCCCAGTGAGTGTTCACTACATGTTATTGGTCATGAGTTTTCCTCCCAAAGACAGATGGTAGAAAATCTTTTAAAATGTATTCTTTCTCATCTTTATCTTTACACATGTATTTCATGTTCCATTCGTCTAACTGACTTGAGTTCTTCCATTTCTTGGGTTTAGTGGTCACTTCCCCAGCATAGCAGCTGCCTGACCAGGTCCACACTCAGGCTCCCCTGTTGTGCGTTCTCATGGCGACTGGCACTCTACTTTGAGGTAGCCATCCCCTCGGTAACCACTACTTGTTTAACACCTGTGTTCCTGACTAGACTGTAAATCTGGTGTGGACAGCACCCATGGCTGCCTGAAGCGTCAGCACGGGGCTTTAAGATTCTTCATGAATGTCTGCCGATCAGACTGGCCTACACGTGGAGGGGATGTTCTCCTCTGAAAGAGAAAAGTACATCAGACCAGAAAACAGAGAATCTGATCCATTAGGAGCGCATGGCCGCTTTCTTTCCTCCCTCTTTTCTCTCTGCTCATATGAAGAGGACGCCAGCCAAGAGATGGCTGAGAAAACCAGCCGTGCCCTGGACATCACCCACATCTCCCTGGAAGCAGTCAGGTAACCAGGAGGGTATCAGTTACCTGATATCGGGAATCAATCAGGTAACCATATTACGAAGCAAAGGAAGGCAGAAGGGTTCCCTGTTGGTACCAAGCATGTACCCACCACCACGCAGGGCACTGCTGTGAACAGGCAGGCAGAGCCTTCTCTGAGACCGTGTACCACAGTCACACTTGTCTGTTCTTCCTCAGTCAGACTGTGTGATTAAAGGAAGAAGTCTTGTCTCTTGTAGCTATAGAGAGAAGAGGCTGAGAAAATGAAATCCGACTCCACACGACTGGAATGACATTAGCAGCAGAAATGTAACCGTGTTGACTTTTCACTCTGTCACCCAGAATGACAGGAGCCACCTCCTCCAACCTCCCACCTCAGTACCTTGAGAAAGAGACGCAGTCATTTACATGTGACTCACTGGAAATGTTCATATTCTTGCCCTCTAGTACACTGTGAGATTTAACAAAGCAGCACTGTGACCTGACCCCAGTGATTTGCTTCTGGCCAGCACCCAAACCCTCAGGGCAGTGCTGGACTTCCCACATGCATTCCTATAGGCCCACCACAGGAATGGCAGGGATCGGCATGGCAGTCCGCTGCGCCAGGCCTTCCCAAACCTCCATGCCTTTGCCCACCCTGTGTTCTCACTCAGAGGCCTCTTCCTCCAAAATAAATTTGGAAGATTATCATCTACCTACTATTTAAAGAGATGGGACTATCAGACCACCTTACCTGCCCCTTGAGAAATCTGTGTGCAGGTTAAGAAGCAACAGGTAGAACTGGACATGGAACAATGTACTGGATCCAAATCAGGAAAGGAGTACATCAAGGCTGTATATCGTCACCCTGCTTATTTAAGTTATATGCAGAATATACACCATGCAAAATGCCAGGCTGGATGAAGCACAAGCTGGAATCAAGATTGCTGGGAGAAATATCAACAACCTCAGATATCAAATGACACCACCCTTATGACAGAAAGCAAAGAGGAACAAAAGAGCCTCTAGATGAAAGTGAAAGAGGAGAGTGAAAAAGTTGGCTTAAAATCAACATTCAAAAAACTAAGATCATGGCATCCGGCCCCATCACTTCATGGGAAATAGATGGGGAAACAATGGAAACAGTGACAGACTTTATTTTCTTGGGCTCCAAAATCACTGCAGATGTTGATTGCAGCCATGAAATTAAAAGATGCTTGCTCCTTGGAAGAAAAGCTATGACAAACCTAGACAGCATATTAAAAGGCAGAGATATTACTTTGCCAACAAAGGTCCATAGAGTCAAAGCTATGGTTTTTCCAGTTGTCATGAGTTGGACTCTAAAGAAAGCTGAGCACCAAAGAATTGATGCTTTTGAACTGTGGTGTTGAAGACTCTTGAGCGTCTGTTGGACTGCAAGGAGATCAAACCAGTCAATCCTAAAGGAAATCAGTCCTGAATATTCATTGGCACAACTGATGTTGAAGCTGAAACTCCAATACTTTGGCCACCTGATGAGAACTGACTCATTGGAAAATACCCTGATGCTGGGAAAGATGGAAGCCAGGAGAAGGGGATGACAGAGGATGAGATGGTTCGATGGCATCACCGACTCAATTGACATGAGTTTGAGCAAGCTCTGGGAGTTGGTGATGGACAGGTAAGCCTGGAGTGCTACAGTTCATGGGGTTGCAAACAGTGGGACACAACTGAGCAACTGATCTATCTTCCTACCTCTTTATCTACCTAGTGATCAGCTTTTCAAACCTGCATTGATTTTTCAAGATTAAGACAAAATATTTTGTCTCTGACCACCTTCCTACCCTCAAGTTACAGTTCAGTGCTTTTATTCTTAAACTTTATAAAAATCTAGTGAAGTTATTTATAGATTTCCTCCTCACTACACTGACAACAGAAACCAAACCTTGTTAATCTTTCTTTCCCTTTCAACTAGTAGAGTGCCTAGCACATTGTAGGGATAGAATGAATGAAAAGCAGAGTTCAGGCATTGGCAAACCTCGTTGCAGGACCAAGGAGTCAGCCAGAAAGCCCAAGGAGAAGTACACGTGCCAGACACTGCTCGTGGGTACTTTTTGTGGACAGACTGTGAATACGATAAGCCTTCGAAGGCTTGTGGGCATGTGAACAACATGAGGAAGTAGAACTTTGGGTGCAGACTTTGAGGGTATAATGGAAATGATGAGGTTATGGTATGAAAATCTCATGCTCGTCCTACAGATGAGAGAACTGAAGCTTGAGAATGTTAAATGTTTCTGTAAAAACTCATACCGCTGGTAAACAAATCTGGCTTAGAATCCAGATCTGATTTCAAAATTTGTATTCTTAGATACTATGCAGAAACTCAACCAAATCTGCAAACACCATCTTGAACTAACATCCTTTAGGTCTTCAGGGAACATTCTCCTAGCTTGTTAAGTGACTCCAGCATGTCACTAACCCTGACTATGCCTACTTCAGTTTCCTCTTCAGTAAAATGAGGAACACTGAGGTATGTGACCATAAAGGCAGTTTCAGGCTCTGATTCTCTCTGGAATGCAAATGGTTTCCTAATCTGGGGATCAGTGTGGTCAAAACATAAGTGTACTTGTGCACTGGCCCTGAAAATCTTTCACAGGTTGCAATCGTGACTGCAGAACAGAACAAAGACTGTGAAATACGACCTTAAGTATTATCTTAAAGGTCCAGTTATTCTTCCCAAATGGTCAGTTAAAGTATGCTCAGGCAGTAAAGCAGGATTTGAATTCACAGAAATCATCTGTTATCTAAATAGTCATACTCAAGTCACAGCACAGCTTTCACTTGCTCTCTACTGTCTTAGGGCCTTTATTCTACCTGTAATTCTGTATCATAGTGAAAGAAAGTTCAGCATTGATTGCACTACTCTGACCTGTGGCACCTCCCCCCACCCATCCCACAAGTCTCCATCAGACATAAATGCATTTCTCTGTCTTCAGGCTGAATCTTAGGGTAGAGCGCCTCTGAAAATGTCTGGGTGGTTCGGATGAACTTCACAGTGAAAAGTTTCCGCCCAAACCACTGACTAACATCCTGTTGTTGTTTTCAACAAATCTATGCAGTCCTTCCTTTGATTTGGCTTTCATTTGGAGTGATCTGTCCGATGCCATTTTTCTGAAACATTCAGAACAAGATACAATCTCATTATGGTCAGTGACATAGAGTGGACCTTTCAGAGCATAAAGAAACATCTGTCCTCCATCTGCAGTGCCTAAAAAATAGGGCTTTCAATAGAGTACATTGTAGGACTCTAATGCCTTTAAAGGGCAAGAAAGCCATTTCTGACTAAAATCTCCATAAATATGTCTAACAGAATATTTCCCTCGTACATACTGTTTTTCAAAGAGCATTTCAAAGCCCACTAGTGCAGAGCATTTAATAAGAACATAATCTTTAGGTTCAATAAGATCTGGTTCAAATACTTTTTCTGTCATGTAGTAGCTGTGTGCTCCTGGAAAGTGACTCAATCCTGATAATTTCAGATTTTCTCAGGGATGTAAAAATAGAATAATTGTACCTGCCCTGGGAGATAACGTTGTCAAAGAGAATGATGTACGTGTGTGTGTGTGTGTGTGTGTGTGTGTGTTAGTTGCTCAGTTGTGTCTGACTCTTCACAGCCCTGTGGACTGTAGCCCGCCAGGCTCCTCTGTCCATGGGATATCCCAGGAAAGAAAACTGGAGTAGGTAGTCATTCCCTTCTCCAGGAGATCTTCCCGACCTCGGGATCAAACCAGTTCTCCCGTACTGCAGGCGGGCTCTTTACCATCTCAGCCACCAGGGGAGCCTGAGTGACACTTAGTTGGGCACTAAATAAACGTCTCCTTTTCTCCTTTGCTTTTCACCTCTCTTCTTTTCACAGCTATTTGGAAGCCCTCCCCAGACAGCCACTTTGCTTTTTTGCATTTCTTTTCCACAGGGATGGTCTTCAATGCAGAGTTCCAAAGAATAGCAAGGAGAGATAAGAAAGCCTTCTTCAGCGATCAATGCAAAGAAATAGAGGAAAACAACAGAATGGGAAAGATTAGAGATCTCTTCAAGAAAATTAGAGATACCAAGGGAACATTTCATGCAAAGATGGGCTCGATAAAGGACAGAAATGGTCTGGACCTAATAGTTCAGTTCAGTTCAGTCGCTCAGTCGTGTCCGACTCTTTGCGACCCCATGAATCGCAGCACACCAGGCCTCCCTGTCCATCACCAACTCCCGGAGTTCACCCAGACTCACGTCCATTGAGTCCGTGATGCCATCCAGCCATCTCATCCTCGGTCGTCCCCTTCTCCTCCTGCCCCCAATCCCTCCCAGCATCAGGGTCTTTTCCAATGAGTCAACCCTTCGCATAAGGTGTTGTCTGACTCTTTGCAACCCCATGAACCGCAGCACGCCAGGCCTCCCTGTCTGTCACCACCTCCCAGAGTCCATCCAAATCCATGTCTATTGAGTCAGTGATGCCATCCACCATCTCATCCTCTGTCCCCTTCTCCTCCTGTCCTTAGTCTTTCCCAGCATCAGGGTCTTTTCAAATGAGTCAGCTCTTCGCATCAGGTGGCCAAAGTATTGGAGTTTCAGCTTCAACATCAGTCCTTCATCTTTATTATTGATAAACAATATTGGATAATGTGGCTTATATTTGAAGAAAACAGGATTTCTTAATCCTGAAATCCCAAATTAAAAAGTTTATCTACTCTTGTCATAAATAGAGCTTGGTTAGGACAAATCTACCCACTTGAATGATCTGCTCTTTTAAGATACATGGCATAGAGGAGAATGTGTGCTTCTTCGGTTACCCAAGGGGAGAAATAAGGAAGAGGCTGAACTATATGTCCACAATTAATCCTTCCATATTCAGCAATCCCGTTATGTCATTGCGCTTCCCCTAAGGAAGCAGAGAGAGGTTAGGAATGTTCCCTGCACATGAAAGGAAGCATCAAGTATGAAAAAAGGAGGTTATATTCAGCTTCTAATATATTTGGTAATATAGGATTATTATAGAAGAGTGTTCTTGCAAGTTTTAGTTAAAATGATTAAATATTCTTTATACATCGTGATGTAGTCTCTTAAGTCTCCACAGAAGTTGCTCTGACTGTAAACTGAAGATAACAGAGTTGTTGAGAACAGTTCAGTTGTTAAGGTATAGATGGTGCTTTAATTTTGATAGGTTTGTGTTCAAAGAAGGGTTTCCCAGGTGTCACTAGTGGTAAACAACCCACCTGCCAGTGCAGGAAATGGCAAGAGATACGGGTCCAGTCCCTGTGTCAGGGAGATACTTGGAGGAGGGCATGGCAACCCACTCCAATATTCTTGCCTAGAGAATCCTATGGACAGAGGAGCCTGGCAGGCTACAGTCCATAGGGTCACAAAGAGTTGGACACGACTGAAGTGACAGTTCGAAGAGAAGAAAAAAAATAATTATTGTACCTATGAATGAATATTAAGTGCTTAATGTGTCCAGACACATATAATAGACACTTGAAAACATTATATATGGAGAAATTATTGTCATATTAGAATTAGCTGGGAGGATTAGATACAGACTGGGCTTCCCTGGTGGCTCAGATGGTAAAGCACCTGTCTGCAATGCGGGAGACCTGGGTTCAATCCCTGAGTCGGAAAGATCCCTTGGAGAAGGAAATGGCAATCCACTCCAGTACTCTTGCCTGGAGAATCCCATGGACAAAGGAGCCTAGTAGGCTACGTCCATGGGGTTGCAAAGAGTCAGACACAACTGAGTGACTTCACTTAGATACAGACTAAGCAAAGTGTCTGATGAAGAAAATATATTGGTTAAACTCCAGAGTTACTGCTAAATATAGAATTTGTTCATATTGTGAAAATATATATCAAATATTCTTGCAGATTTGTTTTGATTCCTGTATAATCCTAGTAGTATATATCTATTCTCTGTATACATTATCAAATAGATTAGTTAATTCCCTATATTTTATCTGGGGGTCTGCAAATAATGAGAAAATGATAAATGAAAAGGTTTAAATAGGCTTTTGTGTGCTATGCTTTATTCTAACAATATTGAACTATCACAAACCTTATATATAATAATTGTTAGGTTTATCAATCAAAGATTTCTGAGTTTGGGTATGTTACTTCTTCATACTTCAGTCTTATCATCTATAAAAGGATAATAATAGTACCTTTTGCCAAAAGTTGTTATGAAGATTAAATGAGATAGTATTTGTGAAGCATTTGAAATAGTGCTTGGCACATAGGACATCCCGAATAAGTATTTGTTTAAAATTTATGACAGAGAAAAGCATGAATGTTCTGTATATATGCATCACTGGAAATGTAATAGTTAGAAAAGAATGTGTAGGAAAGTACATACATCTTCATGAGGTATTACAAAGAGGGTTATTTCAGTAGTCTAGAATGCTGGTGCATTTTCTTTTGTCTACCAAGCCACTAGAGAAATGTTAAATTCCCAGATATGACCACAAGGTGGTATAGTTGCCATTCTCAGTCCTTTTGGATGAAGAAAATCTGTTCATGAAAGCAGTTATATTTTGGAGATTCTGAGGATGATTCCTGATAAGTCCAGAGAGCAGAAAAAGTTTTCTTTAATCAAAATTGTGTTATCAGCTATGTTATAGAATATGAAAGAGTATGTAAAATTTGCTCAGAGGTAAAATTGCCAACATCCACTGGATCATGGAAAAAGCAAGAGAGTTCCAGAAAAACATCTATTTCTGCTTTATTGACTATGCCAAAGCCTTTGACTGTGTGGATCACAATAAACTGTGGAAAATTCTGAAACAGATGGGAATACCAGACCACCTGACCTGCCTCTTGAGAAATCTGTATGCAGGTCAGGAAGCAACAGTTAGAACTGGACATGGAACAACGACTAGTTCCAAATAGGAAAAGAAGTACGTCAAGGCTGTATATTGTCACCCTGCTTATTTAACTTCTATGCAGAGTACATCATGAGAAATGCTGGACTGGAAGAAACACAAGCTGGAATCAAGATTGCCGGGAGAAATATCAATCACCTCAGATATGCAGATGATACCACCCTTATGGCAGAAAGTGAAGAGGATTTTCTGCTTTATTGACTATGCCAAAGCCTTTGACTGTGTGGATCACAAGAAACTGTGGAAAATTCTGAAAGAGATGGGAATACCAGACCACCTGACCTGCCTCTTGAGAAACCTGTATGCAGGTCAGGAAGCAACAGTTAGAACTGGACATGGAACAACAGACTGGTTCCAAATAGGAAAAGGTGTACGTCAAGGCTGTATATTGTCACCCTGCCTATTTAACTTCTATGCAGAGTACATCATGAGAAACGCTGGACTGGAAGAAACACAAGCTGGAATCAAGATTGCTGGGAGAAATATCAATAACTTCAGATATGCAGATGACACCACCCTTATGGCAGAAAGTGAAGAGGAACTAAAAAGCCTCTTGTTGAAAGTGAGAGAGGAGAGTGAAAAAGTTGGCTTAAAGCTCAACATTCAGAAAACGAAGATCATGGCATCTGGTCCCATCACTTCATGGGAAATAGATGGAATAGTGGAAACTGTCAGACTTTATTTTTGGGGGCTCCAAAATCACTGCAGATGGTCACTGCAGCCATGAAATTAAAAGACACTTACTCCTTGGAAGAAAAATTATGATCAACCTCGATAGCATATTCAAAAGCAGAGACATTACTTTGCTGACTAAGGTCCGTTTAGTCAAGGCTATGGTTTTTCCGGTGGTCATGTATGGATGTGAGAGTTGGACTGTGAAGAAGGCTGAGCGCCAAAGAATTGATGCTTTTGAACTATGGTGTTGGAGAAGACTCTTGAGAGTCCCTTGGATTGCAAGGAGATCCAACCAGTCCATTCTGAAGGAGATCAGCCCTGGGTTTTCTTTGGAAGGAATGATGCTAAAGCTGAAATTCCAGTATTTTGGCCACCTCATGCGAAGAGTTGACTCATTGGAAAAGACTCTGATGCTGGGAGGGATTGGGGGCAGGAGGAGAAGGGGACAACCGAGGATGAGATGTCTGGATGGCATCAGTGACTTGATGGATGCGAGTCTGAGTGAACTCCGGGAGTTGGTGATGGACAGGGACGCCTGGTCTGCTGCGATTCATGGGGTCGCAAAGAGTCGGACATGACTGAGCGACTGAACTGAACTGAAATAAACATCAGTTGTTCCTACTTCATCGTCGCTGTTGTTAATCCTTGGGGCAGATTGGGCTGATTTCTCAGGCAGCTGAAAGAACACGGGATTTGGAATTAGACCTGAATTTGCACCCTGCCACTGCCGCTTACTAGTTGTGTGGCCTTGGGGAAATTACTGAATCCTCCTCAACTCAGCTGCCTCGTCATAAAAGAAGGAATATAAAAACTGATGCCAAAAGCTCAACTTCTCTGCACACTGGTGCTGAATCAAATCTCAGAGACAAGAGTGAAGTGGAGAAGGACAGTTTTATTACTTTGCCAGGAAAGGGGAATACAGCAGGTATACAGCCTCAGAAAACTATGTGTGCCCCACATGGAAAGGACAGTGAGAAGTGTTATAGTAATGCTTCAAAGAGGACTTGTGATCAGCTTGTAGACGCTCTTCTGCTGTGTTGGTGGTGAGGTAAGGGGGAGTCTGGGGTCTACATGCTTGTGGGCAGCATACCATGGTTAATTGCAACTTCTTCCACCTGGAGGGGGTTTCAGTATCTGCAAAACAACTCAGACATTGTTGTGTGTATCCGTTGATGGGGAAACAGGACCTTGTTTCTCTTGACTGTTTATCCCTAGTCTCAATTACCCTCCCTTCCCTAATCAACAACAGCTTGAATCTGCCCACTGGGACTCAGGAAGGTCATGGAGGCTGAATAAAAGTTATTTCCTATAATCAAAGAAATGGGGGACACAGAAAGGCTTTGTGTCCTGGAGCCCCCGTAGCACCCTGTTTGGTATTAAAACTAACTTGTGAGGTGCAAATGAGCTGGTTTATGTGAAATATATTTGCCAATTGCCAAACTCTAAGCGTTTAGCATTAGCATTATTTTGTCATTGTTAATATTATGGGCTGAATGTAAATGTTCCCCAAAATGTATATGGTGAAACCCTAACTCCCAATGTGATCATGTTAGGAGGTGGGGCCTTGGGCAATAATTAGATTTAGGTGAGGTCATGAGGGTGAAGTCTGTAGGATAGGATTAGTGTCCTTATAAGAGGAGAGAGCCTGGAGCTCTCTCTTCTCTTCCATTCCCCATCTCTCTCTTTTTTTTTAATTAATTTTTTAATTGATGTGTAATTGCTTTACAGAATTTTGTTGTTTCCTGTCAAACCTCAACATGAATCAGCCATAGGTATACATATATCCCCTCACTCTTGAACCTCCCTCCCATCTCCCTCCCATCCCACTCCTCTAGGTTGATACAGAGCCCTTGTTTGAGTTCCCAGGGACATAAGCAAATTCCCATTGGCTCTCTATTTTATATATGGTAATGTAAGTTTCCATGTTACTTCTCTATACATCTCACCCTCTCCTTCCCTCTCCCCGTGTCCATAAGTCTTCTTTGTCTGTTTCTCCATTGCTGCTGCTGCTGCTAAGTCGTTTCAGTCGTGTCCAACTCTGTGTGACCCCGTAGATGGCAGCCCTCCATCCAAGCTCCTCCATCCATGGGACTTTCCAGACAAGAGTACCGGAGTGGGGTGCCATTTCCTTCTCTAATGCATGAAAGTGAAAAATGAAAGTGAAGACATTCAGTTGTGTCCGACTCTTAGCAATCCCATGGACTGCAGCCTACCAGGCTCCTCTGTCCATGAGATTGTCCAGGCAAGAGTACTGGAGTGGGTTGCCATTGCCTTCTCTAGTTTCTCAATTGCTGCCCTGCAAATAAATTCTTTGGTACCATCTTTCTAGATTCCATATATATGCATTAGTATACGATATTTAGCTTTCTCTTTCTGACTTACTTCACTCTGTGTAATAGGCTCTATGTTCATCCACCTCATTAGAACTGACTTAAATGTGTTCCTTTATGTGGCTAAGTAATATTCTATTGTGTATATGTACCACAACTTCTTTATCCATTCATCTGTCAATGGACATCTAGGTTGCTTCCATGTTCTAGCTATTGTAAACATTCCTGCAATAAACACTGGGGTATGTTTGTCTTTTTCAATTTTAGTTTCCTGAGAATGTATGCCTAGGAGTGGGATTGCTGGGTCATATGGTGGTTTTATTCCTAGTTTAAAAAAAAATCTCCATGTCATCTTCCATAGTGGCTGTATCAATTTATATTCCCACCAATAGTGCAAGAGCATTCCCTTTTCTCCACACCCTCTCCAGCATTTATTGCTTGTAGACTTTTTGATGAGGGCCATTCTGACTGGTGTGAGGTGATATCTCATTGTAGTTTTGATTTGCATTTCTCTAATAATGAGCAATGTTGAGCATATTTTCATGTGCTTGTTAGCCATCTGTATGTCTTCTTTGAAGAAATGTCTGTTGAGGTCTTTTTCCCACTTTTTGATTGGGTTATTTTCTGGTATTGAGTTGTATGAGCTGCTTGTATATTTTGGAAATTAATCCTTTGTCAGTTGTTTCATTTGCTATTATTTCCTCCCATTCTGAGGGCTGTCTTTTCATCTTGCTTATAGTTTCCTTTGCTGTGCAAAAGCTTTTAAGTTTAATCAGGTCCCACTTGTTTACTTTTGTTTTTATTTCTATTACTCTAGGCAGTGGGTCATAGAGGATCTTGCTTTGAGTCTTTAAGAATTCTGCCTATATTTTTCTCTAAGAATTTTATAGTTTCTGGTCTTACATTTAGGTCTTGAATACATTTTGAGCTTATCTTTGTGTATGGTGTTAGGAAGTGTTCTAATTTCATTCTTTTACATGTAGCTGTCCAGTTTTCCCAGCACCATTTATTGAAGAGGCTGTCTTTGCCCCATTGTATATTCTTGACTCTTTTGTAAAAAATAAGGTTTCTGGGCTTTCTATCTTGTTCCATTGGTCTATATTTCTGTTTTTATGCCAGTACCATACTGTCTTGATGACTGTAGCTTTGTAGTATAATCTGAAGTCAGGAAGGTTGACTTCCTGAAGGATGTCCTTCCTGAAGGACCAGCTCCATTCTTCTTTCTCAAGACTGAATAGGGTCTTTTGTGTTTCCATATGAATTGTGAAATTTTTTGGTCTAGTTCTGTAAAAAGTATCATTGGTAATTTGATAGGGATCACATTGAATCTGTAGATTACATTTGGTAGGATAGTCATTTTCACAATATTGATTCTTCCTACCCAGGAACATGGAATACCTCTCCATCTGTTTATGTCATCTTTGATTTCTTTTATCAGTATCTTATAATTTTCTCTCTACTATTCTTTTGTCTCCTTAGGTAGATTTATTCCTAGATATTTTATTCTTTTTTGTTGTACTAGTGAATGGGATTGATTCCTTAATTTCTCTTTGTGATTTTTCATTTGTATCATTGGTAATTTGATAGGGATCACATTGAATCTGTAGATTACATTTGGTAGGATAGTCATTTTCACAATATTGATTCTTCCTACCCAGGAACATGGAATACCTCTCCATCTGTTTATGTCATCTTTGATTTCTTTTATCAGTATCTTATAATTTTCTCTCTACTATTCTTTTGTCTCCTTAGGTAGATTTATTCCTAGATATTTTATTCTTTTTTGTTGTACTAGTGAATGGGATTGATTCCTTAATTTCTCTTTGTGATTTTTCATTGTTGATATATAGGAACGCAAGTGATTTCTGTGTATTAATTTTGTATCCTCCCCTCCCCATCTTAATTCATCTGTCTACAAGCCAGGAAGAGGGCCCTCATCAAGAACTGAATGTTGACCTTGGACTTCCAGCCTCTGGAACTGTGAGAAAGTCATGGCTGTTTTTTAAGCCACCCAATCTGTGATATTTTGTGACAGCAGTCCAAACAGACTAAGACAACACCACTACCATCTAATTTTTTTTTTTTCAAAAAGTTTTCATTTACAAAAGTCTTGATTATGTTCTCAAGTGATGATAACTGATTTCCATTCAGCTTCTGAAGTAAGAGTTCTGCGACAGACTAAGGGTGTCTATGTCAGAAGCTTTCTCTGAGCCTTTTCTTAACTTGAATAAAACTCTGCTACAAAATCACTGCAGATGGTGACTGCAGCCATGAAATTAAAAGGCGCTTACTCCTTGGAAGAAAAGTTATGACCAACCTAGATAGTATATTCAAAAGCAGAGACATTACTTTGCCGACTAAGGTCCATCTAGTCAAGGCTATGGTTTTTCCTGTGGTCATGTATAGATGTGAAAGTTGGACTGTGAAGAAGGCTGAGCGCCAAAGAATTGATACTTTTGAACTGTGGTGTTGGAGAAGACTCTTGAGAGTCCCTTGGACTGCAAGGAGATCCAACCAATCCATTCTGAAGGAAATCAACCCTGGGATTTCTTTGGAAGGAATGATGCTAAAACTGAAGCTCCGGTACTTTGGGCACCTCATGCAAAGAGTTGACTCATTGGAAAAGACCCTGATGCTGGGAGGGATTGGGGGCAGGAGGAGAAGGGGACGACCGAGGATGAGATGGCTGGATGGCATCATGGACTCAATGGACGTGAGTCTGAGTGAACTCTGGGAGTTGGTGATGGACAGGGAGGCCTGGTGTGCTCCGATTCATGGGGTCGCAAAGAGTCGGACACGACTGAGCGACTGAACTGAACTGACACAAAAGCTCTTGAGTGATCAAGCCTGGTCCCTGGTCCCGAAGCTAAATCTTCTTCCGAGATCATGAATCTAACATCGTTCACCATAAGCTATCACCAGTCTCCACTCAGATCAACTACAAAAACTGGTGAATATAACCACTCGTTCCCTTCCACACACACACGACAGCACTTCTTGATTTCATCTATCATTCAGTTTCTTGTTTCAGCCTCACCATCTTGCCTCTGTTCTTTACACCATGAGTGTGTGTGACAGTCACTCAGTGGTGTCTGACTCTTTGTGACCCCATGGACTGTAGCCCGCCAGGCTCCTCTGTCCATGGGGTTTTCCAGGCAAGAGTACTGGAGTGGGGTGCCATTGCCTTCTCCAGGGGATCTTCCCAACCCAGGGATCGAGCCCAGGTCTCCCACATTGTAGGCAGATCTTTACACCATACTTCATTTAAAGAAAAGTTTGTCCTGATAGTTTTCTGAACTGAGGCAAGAAAAAAATCTTTAATGGCAAAAAAAAAAGAAAAAAAAGCAATGCTTGACCATTTGTAAAATCATTCATTGTGAAAATGAAAAAAGAAACTCTAACTGACCCATATTTAACTGAGTCTCTGTGTTAACCACCACCATTTTTCACTCTCTCTGTACAAGTTGCTTGCCTTCTACACAGGTACTAGGCTACTGTCTAGGATACCCAAGAGCTTCCATTTTTACTCATTTGGTTCTTTATTTACCTGTTCTTAAGTAGGTATATGCCTATCCTTTTTGCTTTAATTATACCCTTTCATTAAATTGGATGCGTGAAAAAAGAAAAAACTTTTTTCCTGTGAAAACTAAGTTGAAGTTTTGGGTAAAAACGACCAAGGTGAGTCACTTTAGAAATGCTGCTGAGTTTGATATTGGTAGGTCAGTTGTCGCAGACCTTAGAAAACCATGGAAATTTAGACGCATTCTTTACTTAGACAACTTCTCAGTCCACTTCAAAGAAGCTATCTCTCAGACTAGCCCCGATTTCTCCCACCTTGGATCCCCCCCTTATCCATCCAATCACCATGTCATTTCTGCTCTCCTTTCTGGCAAGACTCCTAGGGAGAGCTGTCTATTTACAATTTCCAGTTCCTCTCTTCCCTGCTGCTTCTTCAGTCCATTATGACAGGCTTTCCCCATGACCACTCCTCTAAAACCCAACTTTTCAAGCCATTGATCCACTGGTCCGTTTTCAGTTTTCATCTTGTTTAGCCAGTCAGAATCACTTGAATAAGACAGTTAACACTTCCTCCACGTGAAACATCAGCTTGAATTTCTACACACAGTTGACTTTCACATTCGTATCTTCAGCCCAGACCCCTCCCCAGTACCCTCACTCATAGCAGCCAGCGTCCTATTCAGTGTCTGCACTTCAGTGGCAACGGACAAAGCTAATATGTACAGAACCAAACTGGTGGTTCTTGGCCCGACTTGCTTCACCCCAGTCCTTCCCTTGTTAATACAGGGAAATGCATTTTTCTAGTAACTCAGCCCACAAACCTCAGAGTTTTATTTATTTTTTATTCTTTTTTTCTAACATCCTATATTCAAGCCCATAGCAAATCGCACGAAATCTGTTTTCAGAATTCATCCACAATATGTCCCTTTCTCACCCCCATCCATCAAGAACAAATCCGCAATCACTTCTCACCTGAGCAACTACATGAACTTCTGCAGGGCTTCCGTGACTCTTCCTACCATCTATTCTCAACCCAGCAACCAGAGGGATCCCTTTACTATGGTGCAGACAGTTGTACACCACTATTCATCACTATACATCATTATTCACCACTAGTGGGGCGCAGCCTGTATCCTAAGGACCAAAAGAATCATAACGCTATTTACACATTTTGCTAATAACAGTAATAATGTACATATAATCATTTAATTATTTCATATATACATATGAAAGAAAATACATGATTATGTTAATGCTATTAGGATCCAAGATGAACAGTAAATAGGACATTTTCTATGGATCTAAGTAAAAGCATTTTGACAGAAAAGAAAGGAAGCATCCATTTTACAGCTCCTATGGAAATAATCAATCTTGGCAACAATCATCAAATGCTGCTAAACTAATTCAATGAAAAGTTGTTGTGGAACTTTATAATGAATGAATTAGGCGGTTAATGGCCAATCTTGTTAACGCCCCTAAATGCAAGACAATGTGATATTATGTGTCTCCTGAGGTGATGCCCAAGGAATGCTACAGCTCCCTCTATGAAGCATGCCTGACCACTCCCGAATCTAATCTGACTCTAACCTAGCTCTCTGTCTGCAGGCCATACAGGGACAGGAGATGTAAGAGGCGTGGGTTCAATCCCTGAGTCCAGAAGATCCCCTGGAGGAGGGCACGGCAACCCACTCCAGTATTCTTGCCTGGAAAATCCCATGGGTGGAGGAGCCTGATGGACTACAGTCCATGGGGTCACAAAGAGCTGGAAACAGCTGAGTGACTGAGCCCACCCACCACAGGGACTAGTGGAAAGTGAAGTCGCTCAGTCGTGTCCAACTCTGCGACCCCATGGACTGTAGCCTACCAGGCTTTTCAGTCCATGGAATTTTCCAGGCAAGAATACTGGAGCAGGTTGCCGTTTCCTTCTCCAGAGGATCTTCCCGACCCAGGGATCGAAACAGGGTCTCCTGCATTGCAGGCAGATGCTTTACCACCTGAGCCACCAGGGAAGTCCACAGGGACTAGAAAGTGAAGTGAGGTCGCTCCGTTGTGTCCGACTCTTTGCGACCCCATGGACTATAGCCTATCAGGCTCCTCCGTCCATGGGATTTTCCAGGCAAGAGTGCTGGAGTGGGTTGCCGTTTCCTTCTCCAGGATTGGATATTGGATAATATTGAAAAAAATACTCTTTATTTTGTTACATGAGAGTATGGTATTACATGGGCTTGAATTTTTTTAATATTATTTTTCATTCAAGATTCAGACTGAAGTATTTACAGACAAAATACTGTGACGTCTGGAATTTGCTCTAAAGAAAGTGCTTTAGGGCTACAGTCCCCAAACTTTTTGGCACTCAGGACGGGTTTCATGGAAGACAAGGTTTCCATGCACAGGGGTGGGAGTGGGGTGGTTTCAGGACGACTTGAGTGAATTGCATTTATTGTGCACTTTGTCTTTTATTATTACATCAGCTCCACTTCAGATTCTCAGGCGTTAGATCCCAGAGGCTGAGGACCTCTACTCTAGGGGGAAAAAAAAAAGTATTTACAGACAAAATACTGTGACGTCTGGAATTTGCTCTAAAGAAAGTGCTTTAGGGCTACAGTCCCCAAACTTTTTGGCACTCAGGACGGGTTTCATGGAAGACAACGTTTCCATGCACAGGGGTGGGAGTGGGGTGGTTTCAGGACGACTTGAGTGAATTGCATTTATTGTGCACTTTGTCTTTTATTATTACATCAGCTCCACTTCAGATTCTCAGGCGTTAGATCCCAGAGGTTGAGGACAAAAAAAATGTGAGAAGACAGATTAAAGAATAGCAGGATGTTGATAATTTTTGAGGTTGAGTAATGGGTGGTTGCAGCCATTACTTTAGGGGAAAAAAAATGTGAGAAGACAGATTAAAGAAGAATAGCAGGATGTTGATAGTTTTTGAGGTTGAGTAATGAGTAGTTGCAGCCGTGAAATTAAAAGACGCTTACTCCTTGGAAGGAAAGTTATGACCAACCTAGATAGCATATTCAAAAGCAGAGACATTACTTTGCCAACTAAGGTCCATCTAGTCAAGGCTATGGTTTTTCCAGTACTCATGTATGGATGTGAGAGTTGGACTGTGAAGAAAGCTGAGCACAGAAGACTTGATGCTTTTGAACTGTGGTGTTGGAGAAGACTCTTGAGAGTCCCTTGGACTGCAAGGAGATCCAACCAGTCTATCCTAAAGGATCTCAGTCCTGGGTGTTCATTGGAAGGACTGATGCTGAAGCTGGAACTCCAATATTTTGGCCACCTCATACGAAGAGTTGACACATTGGCAAAGACTCTGATGCTGAGAGGGACTGGGGGCAGGAGGAGAAGGGGACGACAGAGGATGAGATGGATGGATGGCATCACTGACTGGATGGACGTGAATCTGAGTGAACTCCAGGAGATGGTGATGGAAAGGGAGGCCTGGCGTGCTGCGATTCATGGGGTCACAAGGAGTCAGACACGACTGAGTGACTGAACTGGACTGAGTGCACTTAAGCATCCATATCTGAAAGTGAAGGGAAAGAATATCTGCAGGTGGAATAAATAATATTTTACATTTATCTACTGATAAGCAACGTGATTCTGCTGCAGAATCACAAATAGACGTCATCTCTTGGGACTATTCTAACCAACTGCTAGCATCTGTCTACACGGCAGGCTGAGGTTGAACCCAGGCTCACCCCACGTGCTGTGATCAGTTGGCAGTGGCTTTTAGGGACCCAGGAGTAGTGTGCTTGGTATGAACCACATCCTTCCTGACCCAGGTCCAAGAGATGATGGTTCAAGACGTGAGATAAACCACAAAGACTATGGCTGATAATTAGCACAGGTGTGGCACCTTGCTGCCTTACCTGCAGAAATGTGTAGCATGTCCCGAAGCACAAACATGAGGACCTTGCCTCACTAAATGGAGACCTGTGACCTCACCCAGCAGCCTAATGACTCACCTTTGAAATGACAGAGGAGGACATCTCCATCTGGAGACAGCAGAAATGCTAACACACTGGGAACAGGTTGCCTCTGGCCTCGGACTTGCTTAGAACACCCTCTTTTGGAAACCATTGAATGGGACAGCACCAGGCTATGCAGTCAGTTCAAAAGCCAGTTCTACCATTTAGCCAGCTCCAACCATGAGAAAACACTCCCTGTCTCTGTTTCCTCCTCGTTTGAATGGGCCTGATGATTCCAAGGGTAGAAAGAGATGAGTTTCAGTCCCCACTCTGCCATGTACTAACTTCAAGATTGTCTTCATGCACTGATACAGTCACAGAGAGCCCGGGGCTCAGAAAGACTGCACTTAGAGTTTAATGCTCTGAAGTTGCTGTCTGGAAACTTTTAAAAACTTTACCTTTGCTTTTGTGTTTCTACAAGAGAAGCCCGATAGGACACTGGAAGGGGCGCCAGGGCCTTGAAGCTTTGGCTCACATATGGTTCCCCATCTGCTGCTTCTCCACCTCCCTGGGGCAGGGTCTTGCCTGTGAGGACCCTTCCTCACTTTGCCCACCAGCAGGAGGGTCCGGTGGAGTCAGGCACCCCTTCCCCGTGTACCAAGTTGTGGGGAGCAATCCGGCACCTGTGAGAGTCTGAACTCTCCCTGCCAGTAACCTCCATTCTCATGGGGACCCTGCAACCTGGAAAGGTTAATTTTGAATTTCTGCTGGATCTGTTTCAGCAACTGGAACCCTCATTTTGCCCGTTTTGTTATTATTTGCGTGCACAATGGCCATCCTCAGGGAGATGAGCTGAGCCGCCCATCTGTGAAGGTCTGCAAGGAAGTGAAACTAACACATCCCCCTGCTGACTTGGCATTGTGGGGGACATTTGTAAGGACTGAGTAGTCTTTTTATTTAGTTTCCTCACCTCCCTGCATCTCTGATCCATTAAGGAACCTGGCTTCCAGGCCCCACAATACGGTTCTTCTGAGGCACTAGCCTGCCATCTTCTCGGTCGGCTGCCTCCCAAATAAAGTCCTGATTGCAGGACCTTGTCTTCGATTCATCACGGTGAGCTTGGGCTTGGTAACAACCCGACTTCCAAGAGTAGGCAAAGACCACCTGGCAGGGCTTCCCTGGTGGTCCAGTGGTTAAGAATCCGCCTGCCAATGCAGAAGAAATAACTTCTATCCTTGGTCTGGGAAGATCCCACACGCTGGGGGCAACTAACCCATTTCCCATAACTCCTGAGCCAGCACTTGGGAGCTCAGGGTCCCCGACAGGAGAAGCCTTGGCACCACAACTAGAGCGGAGACTCCTCTGGCCGCAGCTAGAGAAAGCCCACGTGTAGCAACCAAGACCCAGCACGGCCAAAAAATCATATAAAATAATGATAAACCACCATGTCTGACTCTGTGCGACTCCATGGACCGCACCCTGCCAGGCTCCTCTGTTCATGGGATTCTCCAGGCAAGAATACTGGAGTGGGTATCTGTGCCCTCCTCCAGGGGATCTTCCTGACCCAGGGATGGAACCCATGTCTCTTACGTCTCCTGCATTGACGGGAAGTTCTTTACCACTAGTACCACCTAGGAAGCTCAAGACCACAGAATAAAAGGAAATCTTCCTCCTGCTTTTTGAACAATGAGCAAGTCATCTTTATTTGTATGAGGACCCCACAAGTTACCTTGCAAGCTCTAATTGTCAGAAATCACTCAATCATTTATAATAACTGTCTCAGCTCCATCCCTACAATGTGTGTCCTGAGACTTCCCCAACAGGATGAGAGATAAAGCTCCTAGTGCACCTCAGACAGCCCATACATGTGGATTCCCAACCTTTATCCCCTTGGAATTTCTAAACAGGCTTTTGGCAGCTGTTTTCCAAGGGCTTTTCCCTCCAAAGAGGAAAGGAGGAAGCAGAGAGGCCGTGAGTGTTCACTGTGGTACTGAATAAAGGTTTTCTTTATTCATGGCCACTTCCTTGGGTTATTAATAATGATACCAGGGAGGGAGCTTGGGCGGCAGGCAGCTGCAAACAGCACCAACCTCTCTAAGGACAACATCAGAAGCAAAGAGGTCACTTCCAGGCCAAAGAACCTGGAAGTGACCTCTCTCCTTCTCTCTCTCCTCTGTTTCTGTCCTCTCTCAGCCGTCTAATAGGCTCCCAGAGCATGCAATTAACCCCTCCTTCTAGAAGATTCTACCCACCCCCAGCTACCTCTCCCCAGATATCCTGAGAGCACCCCAAGCCCATGGGCCCCACACTCAGCTAATTAGCATATGTACTCCACTCCACCCTTCCTTCCACAGATAACTCAGCTCTAGGGTCTGACTTCCCTCCTCGTAACCATAGCAGCAGCTTGGACCCTTGTTTCACTTTCCACATTCAGTCGGGCTCACCTGAGACTCTCTGGCCACTGGTCTCGGCCTCAGAAGCCCAGAAGGAAAGATAGGCTTGAATGAAACCTGATAATCACAGAGAGCACACGCGTGAACCCAAGGCCCTGTGGTTTGCTGATGAAGTTCAGGATCTAACTGGGAAGAGGGGCGATGAGCAGGTGGCCATTCCATCACCGCAAAGGGAAACCACACTGCCATTCTGTCCCTTGCAAGGACGGTCACCCTCTCACAGTCTCGTGTGCTGAGAAAGTTCAAGTTGTACACGGGCCAACATGACTCTCTAACCAGCGAGATCCTCCCGAGGGCCCACAGCCGTCAAACAGTTTTGGTCCACAGATTGGCCAACCTGCTGCAAGCAGTAGCATCTTATCTATCTCCCAGACTTTGTTCAACAGGGTTGATACACACTCTTGGGAACAGGCTTTTGTGGAAACCCTTCCGTTAAAGGAAGGATTCATGCATGACCTCTTTGATCAAGCCCTTCCTGATTCAGCTGCTCCAGGTGGGTTCAGTTTGCTGAATCTCGGTGGTGCTGCTGTGACCCTTGGTACATGGCAATTCATGTACCGATATTTTCTCGTTTGATGGGTACCTGAGTACATCCCACACGGCCCTGGAGAATCCAGCAAAGGGCTAATAGCAGAGAAGCGGCCCCTCCCTGCTCAGGGCCCCTCTTGTCTGGGTACAACCCTCTTAGCTGCTGAACATCACACTGTTCCACGCTACTGTTTCCAGGCCAGTCTTCCTAAACCTGCTTTGCAGGACCCGGAGAGCAGGACCTGTGTTCACTTCCTGAATCCTCCACGTCTCACCCCAGCTACACACACACATACACGAAAGCCTTGACTAAGAGTTTGTATGAATCTGCTATTGGGTACAGTTTTTTTATGGGAAGTGGAAGTTAGAGAAATGCTAAAGTCATTAAAATGGGAGGCATGTGGAAGCGCTGGTCCTGAGAAATCTTATTGGAAATTTTGAAAAAGGGCTAATAGCAGAGAAGCGGCCCCTCCCTGCTCAGGGCCCCTCTTGTCTGGGTACAACCCTCTTAGCTGCTGAACATCACACTGTTCCACGCTACTGTTTCCAGGCCAGTCTTCCTAAACCTGCTTTGCAGGACCCGGAGAGCAGGACCTGTGTTCACTTCCTGAATCCTCCACGTCTCACCCCAGCTACACACACACATACACGAAAGCCTTGACTAAGAGTTTGTATGAATCTGCTATTGGGTACAGTTTTTTTATGGGAAGTGGAAGTTAGAGAAATGCTAAAGTCATTAAAATGGGAGGCATGTGGAAGCGCTGGTCCTGAGAAATCTTATTGGAAATTTTGAAAAGGAAAGAGAAGCTGAAACAAATGATGAACTAGAGACAAAGGCATCAAAAAAGACAGTGGATGCGGTCACAGAAGGGATCATTAGCAGTTGGGAAAAGATCAAAGAAGAATCTTCTCTGATTAAGGCTCTCATTGCTTGTGTATCAACAAGCATGGTGTGGACTTAAGCAGGTTCAATTCAGTAAGCATGGATAAAGCTCTACAAAAGTGATGAAGGACATGCTGGACCACAGGGAATGCAGAGATGAATTAAACAGCCCCTCTCCATCCAAGGGGAATGGCAACCCACTCCAGTATTCTTGCCTGAAAAATCCCATGGACGGAGGAGCCTGGAGGGCTATAGTCCACAGGGTCGCAAAAAGTTGGACACGACAGCATGAGTAAGCAAACAAGGCCTCCAACCAGGACCCTAGCTTGTCTCAGGACAGGGACAAAAAAAATCATTTATTACAACTTTGTTCATTTTTATTATTTGTAATATACTGGCTTGTATATGGTTGTTATTTAGTCACTAAGTCATGTCTGACTCTTTTGCAACCCCATAGACTGTAGCCCACCAAGCTCCTCTGTCCATGGGATTTCCAAGGCAGGATACTGGAGAGAGTTGCCATTTTCTTCTCCAGGGGAATCTTCTCTGACCAGGATCAAGCCCATGTCTTCTGTCATTCCAGGCGGATTCTTCACAACTGAGCCACCTGTTCAGTTCAGTTCAGTTCAGTTGCTCAGTCGTGTCCGACTCTTTGCGACCTATTGAATCACAGCACACCAGGCCTCCCTGTCGATCACCAACTCCTGGAATTCACTCAGACTCATGTCCATCGAAAAGGCAAAATGATAGGATACCAAAAGAGAAACTCCCCAGGTCAATAGTTGCCCAATATA
>SJXQ01007796.1:9614-21609 GCA_006408695.1 Aepyceros melampus
GAAGGCTTTCTTATATCTTCTTACTATTCTTTGGAATTCTGCATTCCAGTGGGTATATATTTATTTTTCTCCTTTGCCTTTACTTCTTTTCTCTGCTATTTGTAAGACCTCCTGAGACAACCAATTTGTCTTTTTTACATTTCTCTTTCTTAGAGATGTTTTGACCACCAACTCCTGTACAGCATCATGAACCTCCATCCATAGTTGATCAGGCACTCTATCAGCTCTGATCCCTTGAATCTATTTGTCATGTCCATTGTAAGGGATTTGTTTTAGGTCATACTTAAATGGCCTAGTGTTTTTCCCTACTTTCTTCAATTTAAGTCTGAGTTTTGCAATAAGGAACTCATCATCTGAGCCACAGTTATCTCCTGGTCTTGTTTCTGCTGACTTGGTAGAGCCTCACTCTCCTTGTATAAAAGCTATTTCAAAATATGGTTTTCATTTATAACTGAGAAAGAAAAGTTAGTCTTCTACAGGATTACTAATAAAAATTTAATTTTTATAACTGGTAGTTTGAAAAATTCTTCAAAACTTTTTATTAATAGCGTCATCTATATTTTTAGAATTATTGTCAAATTTGGAAAACCTCTATTAAGATGTAAGATATTCATGTATTTCAAGTTCAATTTGTGCTCAGTCACTCAGTCATGCCCAACTCTTTGCAGCCCCATGGACTGTAGCCCACTAGGTTACTCTGTCCATGGAAGACTCCAGGCAAAATACTGGAATGGGTTACCAGGGAGTCTTCCCAACTTAGGAATTGAACCATGTCTCTTGGGTCTCCTTAATTGGCAGGTGGATTTTTTTACCAGAATCACCACCTGGGAAGCCCCAAGTTCATCTTGTCATTGACTAATTCTAAGTAGTCTTTAAATTGATAACATTAATTAACCTGTTTATTATATATATCTGTTATAGTGGCATATTTTAAATTATACAGATTTTTATGTTAGTATTTCATATTAAATCAGTAAGAGTTTTTATTTTAATGTGTTCATATGATTCTTTCCTTAATATCATTGGATTATAAAACAAAATTACTTTACATTTTATTTAATTGATGCAAACTCCTCTTAATTAAGTACTGTTTACCATGTAATCTAAAATATGTTTTGTTATGATTTAATTCCTGACATTTATATTAACTTCCTAAGGCTACTGTAACAAATTGCCACAAACATGGTGGCTTAAGGCAACATAAATTTTGTATCTCACAGTTCTGGAGGCAAAAAGTTTTCAAATTAGAGGAGAATCCGTTTCATGCCTCTTCTAGTTTCTGGTGTTGACAGCTTCCTCAGCTTGTAGCCACATTACTCCAATCTACCTCTGTTCCATATCACCTCCTCCTCTATGTCTTTCTTCTAATTCGGTATTTGACTTGTGTAAGAACAGGGACCACATGGATCATGTAAAATGATTTTCTTGTCTCTAGATACTTAATTCCATATGCAAAGACCCTTTTTCCAAATAAGATAACATCCATAAATTCTAGGGATTAGGGCGTACACATATCTTTTTCAGGTCACCACATATTCGAACTTTTCTTCTCTGAAGGCCAGTAATTTTCATGAGTAAACATTTTTGCACTTGTTCAGTCTCATCAGTCTGTTCCCAGGGCATCATAACTGTTGATTTGATTGTTTTATTTGCCTTTGCAGTTGCTTTTCAGGGAAAGAACTTATAGCCTCTTCACTCTATCATGTCATAAGCAAATCTCTAAACTTTATTTCTTCAATTTTCTTTTTTTTTAATTTATTTTTTTAGTTTGTTTTGCTTTACAATACTGTATTCATTTTGCTACACATCGACATGGATCAGCCACGAGTGTACATGAACTCCCACTCCAACTTATTTTGCATTGTTGCTAAAGTATCTTGATGCTTAAGATAATAAAGTTTTATTTTGATTAATTTTTCAAGCACATATATTTAGTAGTCCAGAAATTAGGTGCAATTAGATTTTTGTTTGTTCAAATGGATAATTTGGTTTAAAATCCATGCAAATGATGAATTATATTTTATAAGATGTTTCTTATTTCAAACTCAATTAGGTGCATTGTGTATTCTATTCAGGTGCTGAGTCATTATAAAACCAAAATTTGTTCATTTTAATCAGCTTTTAAACTATCTACTAGAAATCTATTTGTCTACTTATTTACTTATTTGTTTACAGTTACAGCTTTGTCTAAACAGTGTTTATCTGTGACAAGACAACCTCATATGTATTTGTCTACATATATTTAGTAGTC
This sequence comes from Aepyceros melampus, assembly GCA_006408695.1. NCBI lineage: Eukaryota > Metazoa > Chordata > Mammalia > Artiodactyla > Bovidae > Aepyceros > Aepyceros melampus. The sequence continues at coordinate 11,866 of SJXQ01007796.1, forward strand.
CAGAAATTAGGTGCAATTAGATTTTTGTTTGTTCAAATGGATAATTTGGTTTAAAATCCATGCAAATGATGAATTATATTTTATAAGATGTTTCTTATTTCAAACTCAATTAGGTGCATTGTGTATTCTATTCAGGTGCTGAGTCATTATAAAACCAAAATTTGTTCATTTTAATCAGCTTTTAAACTATCTACTAGAAATCTATTTGTCTACTTATTTACTTATTTGTTTACAGTTACAGCTTTGTCTAAACAGTGTTTATCTGTGACAAGACAACCTCATATGTATTTGTCTCAGTGCTGCTGCTGCTGCTGCTAAATCACTTCAGTTGTGTCTGACTCTGTGCGACCCCATAGACTGCAGCCCTCTAGGTTCCTCTGTCCCTGGGATTCTCCAGGCAAGAATACTGGAGTGGGTTGCCATTTCCTTCTCCAGTGTATGATAGTGAAAAGGGAAAGTGAAGTCGCTCAGTCGTGCCCAACTCTTAGCAACCCCATAGACTGCAGCCTACCAAGCTCCTTCGTCCATGGGATTTTCCAGGCAAGAGTACTGGAGTGGGTTGCTTGTCTCAGTGTTTTGTGTTTTGTGTCACTAAAATGTGATCTTATTTTGCTGGTTGAATTTAAAGAATACAACTTTTTTGTTATAGTCAAAGTGAAAAGCAAAGTATGTTAAGATTCTAGTTCTATTCTCACACGTACTGGCTTTAAACTATGAAATACCAGTGAGAAGATCAAGAAATAATAGGTCAGTAAGGTATGTCTAGGAAAATATACCAGCAAAATTAGGTGTCAGTGATGATTAGATACCTTGGTGGGTATCTAAGAATGGTTTCCCAGTCAAAGTGAAAAAAAAGAAAAAGAAAATTCTAAGGGTGGTGGAATCTTTTTATTCACATGTTTATGGAAACACTAGTTTAATATAATATCATGTAAAGGGAGAGAAAATTTATCTCAGAAATTGTAGAACACAATTAAAAAAAACAAAAATTGTTTTTCAATAATCATGAGCAAAAGACTGTAGTAAGATCAGAACATAACATGGTGGAGAGTGTGTGGGAATAAGGATGAGGAAGTCTTTGTCTAACTACAGGATATAAGGTTTAATCCTAGGCACCATCAAAAGCAGACATTTGTGTCTACACAGATACTGTGCTTCTAAAGAGGAAAAAAACATTTTCAAAATTAAGCAAACAAACAAAAAAAAAGTATTATGAAAGAGGAATCCCATAGAAAAAATATAAAAACAAGTACCAAAGGAGATGATGAGGAAAACTAATATAGTCGAGGGAAATAGAAAAGTTTTCACAGTGGAAATGGGTTAAAATGGATAGTTTCAATGTTTGCTTAGGTTGTCTTAATGGCATTCAGATATTTTTTCTAATTCATTCTGAGCTTACATTACAAAATTCTTTATTACACCTACAATAAACTTTTCCTAAATTATATTTATGGTTTATGCCTGAATTCAAATATCATCTCTGTAAAATTTCAATATGCTAGCCTAAATGAATTTAACCCATCTTATCTTCTCTCTCCTTTTCAGCCTTATCTCCCTACCGCTTTTTTTTGCCACATAAACTTTGTGATTCTGCCTAATTCATTACTTGCTATTCCTCACTTTCTCTGTCATCTTCCCTTTCCATAAGCTATGCAAAATTTATGGAGTTTTCTTCTTCTGCTTCTCTTTGATTCTTTAGCCCTTCAAATCCTTTCAATATATTTAACATTTGTACTAATTGGTAAGATCTGTTTGGGATAAAACAGTCATTGAGGGTTTAAATAGTGAGAGAAATGGGGCTGAGATTCTTTATTAAAAGAAAATGAAAAACTTCAGGGAAGTTTATATATTCTAATTGGAAGGACACAGTATTCACAGAAATGGATACATAAATATTCAATATAATAAAGCATACTATAATTTCAGTCAGTAAAAAGTGGTATAAAGAATAAAAGAGGGTAATGGGTGATAATAGACCAGAGTAATATGACTGAAAGAAACTCAGACACAGGACGGACCAAGGCTGATCAGCTCTTCTTGGTTAAAGAGATAATATTTGAATCAAGGCATTATTTTTAGATAGGAGCCAGCCGAGCTAAAACTGGTAATGCAGGTGGGAGTGGGAAACATTCCAGACAGAGGTTACAGCAGTTGCAAAGATCCTGACATGGGAACAAAACTGACCTGTTTCAGTATCAGAAAAAAGATATGTACTGTTAGAACATAATATGGGCAGGGGGTGGGAGGAATAGCAGAAAATGAATTCAGACAGATAGGTGATACCATATCTTCTAAAATTTGTTCAGGATGGTCACAAACTAGACGTAGATGCACAGGAGTTGATTTATTCTCCAACGCCATATAAAAAGAAAAAGCAAAACTTCATAATTATTTGTTGGTATCATATCTTCTATTTAGTGCACCCTGCTATCATCTTACAGTTTGATTATGGATTTTACTGGTCTCTGTGTTATGTTATTCAAGCAAGGTTTCAAGGTATTTAGCAGGTGATATCCTTGAGACTGAGGGCCATATCTGTCAGTCATGTATCCTTGAAACACTTAATTTGGTATATTTACATATATTAGTAATTATTTTTACCATGTTAGGTATCCTGAAGATATATATTATACTACTTCTATACTACTTTTTAAATAATTTTTGCTGGATTAACTGGTATGAGTTGTTATTTTTTAGCAAGTAGTTTTTCAGTGAAGAGGTTTTAAATATTATTTGTCATTCTTTGTTTACTTTAAAGAATAGTTGAGATTCTTATACATGACCCTGATAAAATAGTATCCGAGGACAAATTAGACTTACAGGAGTATGGGACTTTATCACATCAAGCTTCATTAGCTTACTTTAGACGTTAAAGCAATTTTAGCAAAGTTAGTGAATTCAAATGGAAACCTACATATTGCAACTTCTATAAAGTTAATTAAAAGAAACTCAGAGTAGTCAATATCACAATGCAATATATCACATCTGAACAAACACAGAGAGACTGGATTTTTGAATTCCAGGAACTTGCTTACATTTCAGAGATGAAATAAATCAATGATATGGGAAATAAACTCTATAGCCCTTGTTGTCTTTGGTGTTCAGTGTCTTTGCCCCAGTGCTCAAGATGTAACAATAAGAAAACTGCTATATTCTTGAAAGAAGCTAAATTAGTATTTGAAAGGTTCTACTGCAAGGCAAGTAAAGTTGATAGAGCTATATATGAGAGACATTAAGCTAAATGCATTTAATAAACATGGAAAATTTAAGAACATAATACACAGGAGATGACAGAGGGAACATCGACATTCTAGGTATCAGTGAACTAAGGTGGATTGCAATGGATGAATTTAAGTGACCATTACATCTACTACTGTGGACAGGAATCCCTTAGAAGAAATGGACTAGCTATTCTAGTCAACAAAGAGTCCAAAATGCAGTATTTGGATGCAATCTCAAAAACGACAGAATGATCTGTGTTCATTTCCAATGCAAACCATTCAATATCACAGTAATGGATGTGACTGGTGATAGAAGCAAGGTCCGATTCTGTAAAGAGCAGTATTGCATAGGAACCTGGAATGTCAGGTCCATGAATCAAGGCAAATTGGAAGTGGGCAAACAAGAGATGGCAAGGGTGAACGTCGACATTCTAGGAATCAGCGAACTAAAATGGACTGGAATGGGTGAATTTAACTCAGATGCCTATTATATCTACTACTGCGGGCAGGAATCCCTCAGAAGAAATGGAGTAGCCATCATGATCAACAAGAGAGTCCAAAATGCAGTACTTGGATGCAATCTCAAAAACGACAGAATGATCTCTGTTCGTCTCCAAGGCAAACCATTCAATATCACAATTATCCAAATCTATGCCCCAACCAGTAATGCTGAAGAAGCTGAAGTTGAAGGGTTTTATGAAGACCTACAAGACCTTTTAGAACAAACACCCAAAAAAGATGTCTTTTTCATTATAGGGGACTGGAATGCAAAAGTAGGAAGTCAAGAAACACCTGGAGTAACAGGCAAANGGATCCCAGAGTCACAAGGTAGGTGTGGGTACAGTGCTGGACAGCAGAGTCGGAGCAGCAAACAGAGTAGTCTGACTCAGGCAGAGCCACGGCACTGCATAGTCAATCGTGATATTCCTGGAAACAGAATATACAGGAAGTCTACTAAATTCTTGCCTGATCTGTATTAGCATTGAAGTTCTAGATCAAGTGAACAAAAGTAACCTAAATCATAAAAGATGATACTGTGAAAATGCCACACCCAATATGCCAGCAAATTTGGAAAACTCTGCAGTGGCCCAAGACTGGGAAAGGTCAGTTTTCATTCCAGTCCTAAAGAAAGGCAATGCCAAAGAATGTTCAAATTGCTGCACAATTGCCCTCATCTCATGCGCTAGCAAAGTAATATTCAAAAGTCTCCACGCTAGGCTTCAACAATATGTGAACCAAGAACTTCCAGATGTTCAAGCTGGATTTAGAAAAGGCAGAAGAACCAAAGATCAAATTTCCAACATCCATTGGATCATAGGAAAAGCAAGAGAATTCCAGAAAAACATCTGCTTCACTTAAAGCCTTTGACTGTGTGGATCAGAACAAACTGTGGAAAAAAATTATTCAAGAGATGGGACCACCACACCACCTTACCTGCCTCCTGACAAACGTGTGTGCAGGCCAAGAACCAACAGTTAGAACCAGACATGGAACAACAGACTGGTTCCAAATAGGAAAAGGAGTACGTCAAGGCTGTATATTGTCACCCTGCTTATTTAACTTATATGCAGAGTACATCATGAGAAACGCTGGATTGGAAGAAACAGAAGCTGGAATCAAGATTGCCGGGAGAAATATCAGTAACCTCAGATATGCAGATGACACCACCCTTATGACAGAAAGTGAAGAAGAACAAAAATCCTCTTGATGAAAGTGAAAGAGGAGAGTGAAAAAATTGGCCTAAAGCTCAACATCAGAAAACGAAGATCATGGCATCTGGCCCCATCACTTCATGGGAAATAGATGGGGAAACAGTAGAAACAGTGTCAGACTTTATTTTTGGGGGCTCCAAAATCACTGCAGATGGTGACTGCAGCCATGAAATTGAAAGTCGCTTACTCCTCTTAGAAGAAAAGGTATGACCAACCTCGATAGTATATTCAAAAGCAGAGACATTACTTTGCTGACTAAGGTCCATCTAGTCAAGGCTATGGTTTTTCCTGTGGTCATGTATGGATGTGAGAGTTGGACTGTGAAGAAGGCTGAGCGCCGAAGAATTGATGCTGTTGAACTGTGGTGTTGGAGAAGACTCTTGAGAGTCCCTTGGACAGCAAGGAGATCCAACCAGTCCATTCTGAAGATCAACCCTGGGATTTCTTTGGAAGGAATGATGCCAAAACTGAAGCTCCAGTACTTTGGCCACCTGATGCGAAGAGTTGACTCATTGGAAAAGACCCTGATGCTGGGAGGGATTGGGGGCAGGAGGAGAAGGGGACAACCGAGGATGAGATGGCTGGATGGCATCAGGGACTCAATGGACATGAGTCTGAGTGAACTCCGGGAGTTGGTGATGGACCGGGAGGCCTGGCGTGCTGCGATTCATGGGGTCGCAAAGAGTCGGACACAACTGAGCAATTGAGTGGAACGGAACGGAATGCAAAAGTAGGAAGTCAAGAAACACCTGGAGTAATAGGCAATGTTGGTCTTAGAGTACAGAATGAAGCAGGGCAAAGGCTAATAGAGTTCTGCCAAGAGAATGCACTGGTCATAGCACATACGCTATCCCAACAACACAAGAGAGGACTCTACATATGGACATCACCAGATGGTTGACACCAAAATCAAATTGATTATATTCTTTGCAGCCAAAAATAGAGAAGCTCCATACAGTCAGAAAAAAAAAAAGAACCAGGAACTTATTGTGGCTCGGCTCATAAACTCCTTAATGTCAAATTCAGCCTGAAATTGAAGAAAGTGGAGACCATTCAGGTATGACCTAAATCAAATCCCTTATGATTATACAGTGGAAATGAGAAATAGATTTAAGGGACTAGATCTGATAGAGTGCCTTATGAACTATGAATGGAGGTTTGTGACATTGTATAGGAGATAGGAATCAAGACCATCCCCAAGAAAAAGAAATGCAAAAAAGAAAAACAGCTGTCTGAGAAGGCCTTACAAATAGCTGTGAAAAGATGGGAAATGAAAAGCCAATAAGAAAAGGAAAGATATACCCATTTGAATGCAGAGTTACACAGAATAACAAGAAAAGATAAGAAAGCCTTCCTCAGTGATCAATGCAAAGAAATAGAGGGAAACAATAGAATGGGAAAGACTAGAGATCTCTTCAAGAAAATTAGAGATACTAAGGGAACATTTCATGCAAAGATGAGCTCAATAAAGGACAGATATGGTATGGACCTAACATAAGCAGAAGATATTAAGAAGCGGTGTCAAGAATACACAGAAGAACTGTACTAAAAAGAACTTCACGACCCAGATAATCATGATGGTGTGATCACTCACCTAAAGACAGACATCCTGGAATGTGAACTCAAGTGGGCCTTAGAAGCATCACTACACAAAGCTAGTGGAGGTGATGAAATTTCAATTTACCTCTTTCAAATCCTGAAAGATGATGCTATGAAAGTGCTGAATTCAATATGCCAGCAAATCTGGAAAACTCAGCAGTGGCCACAGGACTGGAAAGGTCAGTTTTTATTCCAATCCCAAAGAACGACAATGCCAAAGAATGCTCAAATTACTGCACAATTGCACTCATCTCACACGCTAGTAAAGTAATGCTTAAAATTCTCCAAGCCAGGCTTCAGCAATATGTGAATCATAAACTTCTAGATGTTCAAGCTGGTTTTAGAAAAGGCAGAGGAACCAGAGATCAAATTGCCATCACTTTATGGCAGATAGATGGGGAAACAGTGGAAACAGTGGCAGACTTTATTTTGGGGGGCTCCAAAATTACTGCAGATGGTGACTGCAGCCATGAAATTAAAAGATGCTTACTCCTTGGAAAGAAAGTTATGACCAACCTAGATAGCATATTCAAAAGCAGAGACATTACTTTGCCAAGAAAGATCTGTCTAGTCAAGGCTATCGTTTTTCCAGTGGTCATGTATGGATGTGAGAGTTGGACTATGAAGAAAGCTGAGCACCAAATAACTGATGCTTTTGAACTGTGGTGTTGGAGAAGACTCTTGAGAATCCCTTGGACTGCAAGGAGATCCAACCAGTCCATCCTGAGGGAGATCAGTCCTGGGTGTTCATCGAAAGAACTGATGCTGAGGCTGAAACTCCAATACTTTGGCCACCTGATGTGAAGAGCTGACTCATTTGAAAAGACCCTGGGGTGAGAAAGAGTGAGGGCAGGAGGAGAAGGGGATGACAGAGAATGAAATGGTTGGATGGTTCATCAACTCAATAAGCATGGGTTTGGGTAGACTCCGGGAGTTGGTGGTGGACAGGGAGGCCTGGTGTGCTGCAGTTCATGAGGTTTCAAAGAGTAGGACATGACTGAGTGACTGAACTGAACTGAACTGAAACATGATTAACATATACAAAGTCTCTAAGTGTGTTATCAACTATGTGGGCTTCAGTGTGCAGTATGCTATTCCCTGGTGGTTCATAAAACTTTGCTCTTTCTTTCATTGTGAATAATGTGAAATATGTCACCTTTAATAAAGTGAGCTCTTTAAGTAACCTTGATCCTTTCTTGTATTAAACAGAAAATTGTTTCTGCACAATAACATGTAGATTCCCAAAAGAATACAAAAGGAAAGCAAGTCCTATCTTTAGTTGGCATGCTCTCTGTCAGAGTATCTTAATTTTAGACCACCATCAGTCACCAAGGAAACTTACAGCTTTAGTAAGGATTTTTAAAACAAAACCAAGGAATTGTGAATGGCAAGTATAAATTTCTATATGTTTCTTTTGCAGTGAATGAAGTAAATAACATTCCTCCCTAAATTATAAAAATCTGCCAGAGTCAATTGTTCTTCTAAGGAACATGTCTTTGTTTCTAAATATTTACTTTTGAAAAGTCCTATGTAGTCAAGCTGTTTCTTCTTATTTACCAGTTTACTTTTTTTTTAACCTGAACATATGAGCATAATTTTACCATTATGGAATTGGAAAAAGGTTGTGTTTGAGTGTCTTTTGTCTCTTTGTGAGAGTTCCTTACCCTTTTGATGAAAGCTGTGTGCCCTTCCTTCAGAATAATACACTAAGGCTCCCACCCACAAACTTCTGTATACAGTTTCAAAAGGTTTAGGACCTTTGATTTTGTTCATTTCATTGTCTGTTATACAAAAAAAAAAAAAAAAAAACCTGTGACCCAAAATCTCTTAAGATTTTTTGCAACATCACTTGGTAGTTGAAGGAGTGTAATTTCCTCGGTTCTGTCTCATCACAACAAAAATTTGAAACAACAGACCAGCATTATAGCTCTTGGATAGGCCAGTTTCACAGCTTTCAGTTACAGCTCCATGTTAACAGCTCAAATTTATTTAGAAAATAAAGGAAAATACATCCGCGAGGCATGAAGGCATGATGACCCAAAAGACATGGAGAGAAGAGAGAACGAACGAGAGAGACGTCTGCCTTTTGACTCCTCTTTTTATATGTTTTTTTCTCTTCCCCCTGGGCCTGCCCTATGTAAACTGGGCTAGCCAGGAGTGCTGTTTGTTCTACCTGTGGTCCTCACTCGGGTCCTCGGACCTTCCTTTGTTCTATTTTCATGGACGTTTCCCTTCCTTGTCTTTTAGCCACTGCCATTCTGGACTCATTTTTCCTATTCTAACTACCTGACAGTAATGCATTCCCAATTGTTCAAAAACTTCCTTAACCAGTACCATGTACCAGAAGAAATCACATAAATAACAGCAGACAAAACCCAATTGCCCTCCTTTCACTGGTCTTGGGGTAATTTCAACAGGGATAATAATAGAAAAATAACTAAAAGTAAAAATCCCCCAATCCAGATTTTCTTTGTGCCACATTGTCAAATGAAACTTTCCCTCTGAACTATTGAAAAACTGATAAATATAGAAATTGCATGCTGATCTGTTTTGTGAAACAAACATCTGTCTTAAAAAGTTCTTCCTGTATAGCCAGGGAAATCTGGAGACATTTCCAAGACTACTGATCATGAAGAACTGAAGGTTAAAAGCAATGACTTTGTCAACAGATTTGAACATCTGCTCACTGTCAGTAATCTCAATATCTCATCTACTCTGTCTTCTCTCAAGTTTTCCTTGGTTCTACCTGAAATATAAATGGAAAGCAGCCTTAACTCACCATGCAGCCTACATTTTATCTTTGCACTTAGAAAACCAGCACTGTAAATGTACAAAAGAAAATCTTTCTACATATGTTATTAGACTTTTTGCCCTCCATAGATTACAATAGTTTCCTTACCCTTTTCCAGTCTCTTGTTGTTATTTTAATTGGTGATTTTAAAAATCCCAGACTATCCTGTAGATTTCCGCTTTGCTCAAGGAAGAACAAAAAGAAAATATTTAACTACCCTTACTATTACAGGCAGACATAGCAATACAAGTGAGAAATAAACCTGATAGAGTATAAAAGTGAAAATCTATGTCATTATTATATGCTGTGAAAAATTTCTAACATCATTCCCTTTCAGACAAAATGAAATATTCTAGGACTCTTCTTTACTTCACTTATTTTTACCATTTCACCACAGTCTGTGTGGTTCTATTTTTTATAT